>PVKC010005223.1:0-33688 GCA_004027635.1 Crocidura indochinensis | reverse complement strand
GATTATATTGTGTACTGCTAAGAAATAGTATGTACTACAACTGGGGATTTGAGGGACAAAATAATTGTATTGTACATGGGTTCAGCTTTGTTTTTCTTAATGCTCTCTGGCTGAAATTTCAAGGCTGGGATATCATCAAGGGGATTTCCGAGAACTCTATTTATGGGTGATTGTGCTTCCACTGTAACTTTACCTTGTCCTCTTTCTTTGCATCTTTGTTGTCATAATTAAAATAAAAATTAATTAAAAAATATCCCATGCAAGTGAGATCATTCTGTGTTTTTCTTACTCATTTGACTCAGCATACTATCCTTCAGATTCATTCATGTATCAGCAAATTGTATGACTTCATCTTTACTTATGGCCCAGTAAAATTTCATTGTATATATGTACCATAGACTCTTTATACATTCATCTTTGCTTTATTGGTTTATTTCTAGGTTTCATGTATTGTGAACAGTGCAATAGTAAATAGTAAACATAATATGCAGATGTCTTTTTTTGCTTTGTGTTCTGTTTTGGATCACACGTGGCATTGCTCCTGACTCTGTGCTTAGGGGTCACTCCCAGAGGTTTACAGGAAACAAGCAGTTCTAGGGATAAACTCGAGTCTTCTGCATGTAAAATGTGTACTCTTTTGAGTTATTTATCTAGGCGTGATTTGTTTTATGTGACTTTCTGATTGTAAAATAGTGCCTGGCTATTCTTCTAAAAGAAGTGGAAATTCAGAAAAATATAAAGCTAAACATTAAATTTACCTAATATCCTACTAGTAAATATAAATATGTGTTAAAAAAGATGAATTGTTCCATTTTCTATGTATAAATTTACATTTATTTTGAATAAATTTGAGGCTCTGGTACATCATTATCTTTGTTTACCTTACCATTAGTTTGTGAAAATTTTTCAGTGATTTTTGCAATAGTTTCAATGCCCCTTGTTGCTGCATTCTGTTGTCAGCTTATAGTCAGGGGATCCTCTAGCCCCTGTATTACCCAGGAAAGCCAAGACCACCTAAACTCCTTGAAACCATTACCCATTGACTACATCACTTCTAATCCCAACGCCCAAATCCATTGGTCACTCTGCCTTTCAGATTTGTCCTCAGATGCACCAGCCTGCTCCTGTTCATGCCCTTTTAGTTTTTATTTGAAATGTAACCATAATATATTTTGTGACTCTGTGGTGAAGTTAGAATTTGTCTATTTGGGTTGTAACAAAATGCAGGATGGTTTATGTGACAGATATTTCTTTCTCATAGTTTGGGGTCTATGATATACAAGATAGAGGTGTTGGCAGATTCTCTTTTTGGTGATATCTCTCTTTCTAACTTGCAGACAGCTGCTTTCTTTGTTTCCTTTTATGTTTGGGAGTTGATGCAAAGAAAGTAGACTCTTTCTCTCTTTTTCTATTATAAGGGCATTAACCCCACAAAGGGGTCTTTAGTCTCATGACATTCACCCCAAATTACTTCTAAACACCCATTTAGGATTTCAAAATATTAATTTAGAGGGAATGCAGCATAATCCTCTGTAATAGTCATAATTATGCAAGTGATTCTTGATTTCTCTAAATGTAGGTAATAGAAATAATGAGAATAGTAGAAATTAAATACTCACAGATTAAAAACAAGAAATATTGATGCAAGAAATAATAGCATAATTAATAAAGCTATAGTTTCACTCGATGAGGTGACTGCAGATGTGCTGGCCTATTCTTACTGTCATTTCTATAAATTCAGAAGATGAGATGTCAGCCCACTGTCTTTTATAATTATTATTTTCATTAATTTATTTGAACAATGTGGATGCTACTTTGCTTAAAATAAAAAGGAATTAAATGAAAATATAATACTCTGTAGAGTCAGTGTTTTGAGTACAGCTGGGTTTTCTTTTACTCAATATTCTAGTGAAGAATAGAAATTAGTAGAATTTTCAGACAAATTAATAATTATATGTAAAAATACTTTATTCTTTTTCTATTTTTATCTTCTGAGAAATACCCAGTTCTGATCCAGAGCCAGACCTGGCTTTGTTCTCAGACAACATGCCTGGTACTGCTCAGCAGACATTATGACATGCTGGGATTCAAATCACAATCACAGCTATAGCCATATGCTAAACAAACACCTTGGTCTTTGTATCATCTTTTCAACCCCTGGGAAATATTAAGTATCATGATTTACAAAGTAATTTATAGGTGAGTTAAGTTACAAGTGTATAATTTACTAGCATCAAATTTATCATCAGTGCCACTTTCCCTCTTCCAGTGCCCCCAGATTCCTACTCTCAGCCTGCCTCCTTAACAGAAACATTTTTCAAGTTTGGCTTCTATAATTTGGATTTCATACTTTCAGTGGTGTTGGTTCTGTGTTTTATATATATAAATATATTATACCTCTGCCCCATTAAAGGTATCCCCCTTTAGTACCATTGTCCAGTCCTTTTTCTAACTTGCATAGTTAACATGATATCCTCCAGTTCCATCCAACTTTCAGCAAATTAGGTGATTTCATCTTTCCTTGCAGCTGCATAGTGCTCCTTTTTTTCTTCTTCCAAGTATTATACCTATATTTTCCACACTGTCAAAGTCTATTGTTTAACACCTAAGTTGATTCTATAGCCTGGCTATTGTGCTCAGTGATGCAATGGACAATGGTGTGCATATGTCCTTTTGAATGAATGATTTTGCATTTTGAGGGTTGTATCCTAGAAGTGGGGTTGTTGGGGCCCGGGAGATAGCATGGAGGTAAGGCGTTTGCCTTTCATGCAAAAGGTCATCGGTTCGAATCCCAGTGCCCCATATGGTCCCCCGTGCCTGCCAGGAGCAATTTCTGAGCATGGAGCCAGGAGTAACCCCTGAGCACTGCCGGGTGTGACCCAAAAACCAAAAAAAAAAAATTAAAAAAAAATAAAAAAGAAGTGGGGTTGTTATAGCATATGGCAGTTCAATGCTTATACTTATGAGAACTCTCCACACTGTTTTCCATAGGAGTTGATCACACAGAATTCTCATCAGCAGTGGATGGTACTTCTTTTTTACCTCATCCTTTTCACTAACACCGATTTTCCCAGATCTTTTTTTAATATGTGTTGTGAGATGATAGCTCATTGTAGTGTTTGGATTTCCTTAAAAAAAGTGTTATAAGCACTATTAATGTGTCTATGTGCCATCTTTCTGTCTTCTTCAAAGAAGGCATTTTGGATTGAATGCTATTTGGTCTGGTAAAAGTATGGCCATCCCATATATTTTTAGTTTCTAGTAGTTTTTATGATTGCTTTCTATTCTTTCACTAAGAGTCTGTATCTATCATATAATTTTAGGTGTGTTTTCTGTAAGCAGAGGATAGATGGATTTTTGAATTTGCTTTTTGTTTATTTGCTTTGGGGGTCACACCCAGAATTTCTTAGGTATTATTTTGACAGTGTGCAGGAATCACTCCTGGTAGTGCTTGAGGCCAATATGGGATGCTGAAGCTCATACCTAGGGTAGGCACATGCAAAACAAGCACCTTAACATCTGTACTATATCATCAGCTTGTATTTATTTTTATCTACCCATCCATTCTTTTCCTTTTGATAGAAGAGTTTAGTTCATTGACATTCAAAGAGATTCTTGATATAAAAGGCTATTTTGACATTTCTTATGTGTAGTGTTTATTTACTTTTGTATTTGGCTATTTGGTTCTTATAGGCAGCCTTTAGAAATTCTTTCATAGCTGATTTAGTTATGGAAAATGTTGCCACCTCTTATTTGTCTGAGAATGTTTCAATTCCTCCCTCAAATCTAAGTGACATAATTGTGAATAATATGTTGGAAGATTTTTTAGTAAGTACTTTGAATTTGTCATTCCATTCTTTTCTTGCTTTTATGATATCATATAAGAACTCTTTCATGCACTTATGTATTTTCCTTATGTATGAGCTTTTTCTTGATGCTTTAATTAATCTGTATCACTCTGATGTGTATTTGTGTTCTGTTTGAGTCTGTGTTGTTTGCTACTCATTGTACCTCTTGAAACTTTAGAAGCCTCTTGAGACAAAGTTCTGTTATTATTTATTCCACCAATCATTTTCCCTTATCTTTCCTTCTACTATTCTTTCAACTATTTCTTCTATTATTCCTGGTTTTATTATATCAGATCCCTATTACATTCTATTCAGTCCTACTATTTCTCTTTTCTTTTGACACTTTATTATAGCTACTGGTTTTCATTTGGTCTATAAGCTATGTTATATGGTTCTATACATCCAGAATTCTGTTCCTGTGGCTTCGGTTCCTCTTATATGGATTCTTTAATAATATAAATCAGTTCCTCCTTAATTGATTCAATTTCTTTTCCATAATTCATGCAGGGCCATTGTACCTATTGCTCAACTTCTCCCACAGATGGAAGGAATTTTGCCCACCCCCTTTCATTGACCATATTTGACTGTCACTTTCTCAGAGTACCCCTTTAGCCCACAGCCCTTCTAACACCATACTTCTTTATTTTAGTAAATAAAATATTTAATTGAATCACCATGAGATACACAGTTACAAATTTTTTCATGATTGTATTTCAGTCATAATGTCCCAACATCCATCCCTTCACCAATATATATTTTTTACCAGCAATATCCTTAGTTTCTCTCTACCTCTTGCCCTTTCCTTGCCTGCCTCTGTGGAAAACATTTTTCTTCTATCTCTCTTATTTCTCCTTTTGTACACTATGGTTAGCAATATTGTCATTGAAGAGGTATCATGCATATCACTTTATCTCATTTGAGCACTCAGTTCTTGTCCAGAGTGATTCACTTCCAACTATCATTTCTATAGTAGTTCCTTCTTTGCTCTAACTGATCACCCCCTATTTTTTAATATAATTTTTATTTTGATCATAGTGGCTTACATATTGTTGACAATAATATTATAGGTACATATTTGCATAAAATCAGGGGGGTTCCCATCACCGCTTTGTCCTCCCTATACCTCTGTGTTCATCCTATCTCCCATATCCTCCTCCCTCCCCCTGGGGCTGCCAGGATATGTGGTCCCATCTGTACCTAACTTACTACTTAGTAGTCTTGGTCTTGATGCCTCCCTTATTTCCCCCTCTAACTGGGAGGCAGGACTAGATAGTTCAAGTTATGTGGTTTTGTTTGAAGAAGAGAAAAGTAGTAAACTGGGGTAAAAGTCTAATATGTTGAAAATGGGCAGAATCCATCTAGAGGCTCTCATTGTAGGTTTGAGAGACAAAAGAGAAAAAGAAGGTGAAACACCCCAACAGTACAAAAAGAAGTGTCAAATATCCAGTGAGCACTCCAATGATAACGATAGGCACCACAATACAAGTCATGGCCTTGAGTTAGCAAGTATGACAGAGCACATAATGAAAGAAACGAAAAGAAGACAAAAAAAACATTTAATTATATATGGGGACAACAACTTCAATACCCACTCCAAAACAAAGAAATTGACAAAAGTTAGACAGGTAAATAAAAATAAGAAAAATATAATAATAAATGAAGATAAAAATAATATATAAAAATAAAATAAATAATAAGTAAAGAAAAATGTTTTGTGCTCTTTGCCTTTTTTTTCCCCTCCTGCACTGGCACAGTAAATATTGGGGTCATTCGAAAAGGAATTCACTTGGCCTAAGTGTTGTGGGGTTTCTCCACCCTTGGAGTATATTGTCTCGGGATTAACTATAGGTTCAGTTCAGGTTCAATTACTCTCCCGGTGGTGCTTTCGTGGTGTTTGGGAGACTTCTACTCCATCCTGGGTGATGGAATCAGACCTCTGTATCTAGAGATCTCAGTATCTGCACAGGTCCTGGAGTGGGACTTATGATGAAGTCTTTCTTTGTGGTTCTAGAAGTTCTGTTCCCTCAGTGTCATATTAATCCATCTTCTGTGGATTGTGGTCTTGTTCTTTGCACTGATCCTAGGATGGAACCTAGGATAAGTGTCTTTCACTGTATTTCCAGAAGCACCATTCGGTTGGAATTGTCTCTGCCAGACCTTTGGAACTGGGGATCATGGTTGTTGTGCGGTTCATAGTTCAAACCCTAGACTAGGGTTTTTTTTTTATTGGTCCCAAGATATATACATTCCAGTCTTGGTTTTAGCCGTCAGTCATCTGTAAATCGCGAACTTGGCTTTTGGACTGACCAGAGTGACAAGTCTTCTGATTTTGTCTTATCATTAGCTGATGAGGTAGGATAACCTGCTCTTAGGTCAAGTTGATCCCATTTCCCTCACTGTCAGGATATCATATTAGGGCTGGCACTTATTGGTGGCCCAGCGGTATTAAGGATGTCCCAGATGGAATTTGTTTTTTATAGCTGTTGTGAAGAACTGTGTCTATTCTATGTCGGGGATCCTGGGTTCAAGTCTGGACGGATACCACTCCCTATTTTGTTGCAAACTCACTACCATGTACTATTGTCCTGGCCCTTATCTCTATTGTCTATGGGTATTAATGTCATATTGTCTTTTATTTTATTTCATCAATGGTTGCAATCATTCTATGACTATCCCTCTCCATCTGACTAATTTAATTCATCATACAACTCACCATATCCATCCATGTATAAGCAAATTTTATGACATAATACTTCCTTTTCTCAGTCTTTGTTCTCCATGTGTTCTACATCATCAGACATACTATGTATAATTCAGTACTTATTTTCTGAGTCACCATGGGGAAGGCTTGTGTCTCTTCTGTTTTCTGATGCCAACTGGAGCATATGGTGAATGTCAGTATTCCTTCTCCTGTAGTAGTAATATTGGATGTGGGGATCTCATCTTCAGTCAATATGCCAGGAAGTACCCTTCAATAATATCCTGTGGTTATCTTTTTGACCCCTGATTCCCTAGAAAGCTGCTGTGAACTTCCTTATAGATTTCAGCACCCACTCACTCTTCAGGATTCATTCATTCCAGACTTTAAGTCACATCTCAACTCCCCTTCAGCATCAGGTGTCTACACCTCACTGAGGCTGTTTATTTTAGACCACTTATATACAGAATGTGCCACAGATATACACTTGTATTTATTGTGATTCTTGCATGTGCCTCTCTGTGGAGTGAAACACTTCTGTCACTTCTGGCTCCTCTTCTCAGTCCTTGAGATTAAATTCCTTCTAGGTTTAGTCCATTTTTTTAAAATAGACTTGGCATTCAGTGTGCATGTAGTGTCTCATGCATGTTCTTATTATGGTTCTTTTGTGATGAGTATATTTAATGTACATGGAGTACATTTCTTTCCATGAAAACATCTCTCTACATATTTTCTGTGCAAGATGCACCTGAGAACGAGAGCTAGTGAGTACTAATGCTGAGACAAAACATGGATTCTAGAATATACAGGTAGTACTTTAAAGGTGTTTCAGGATACCTTACATTTCTTATCTAATGTCTCATCTAGGAAAGGTAGAATAGGAGATGAGTTTGTGGTACTTCTTTGGTTTATGAAAACGAAAGCACATGTAGTAAATTCTGAGCCAATACTTACTCAACTCATTTAAAAATGGACATGTGCACACAAAAGCAATATTAGTTTAACCCACACCTAGCATGTTCTCAGCATTAATTCATCAGAATTCAGAGAACTGAGAAATGAGAAGATTGCTTGCAGGTAGATAAAGGAGTTCTAAAATTCAGAACTCTGCTCTGAGATTTTGTCTTGTAGTAGTTCTTCTCAGTTCTGAAAAAGATAGAAAGGGACAGAGAAGGAAACTGAGGTCCTGCCAGTATTGACTTTGATGATCCATATTGAGACCATCATATGAGTCTGTATGTATGGCAACTAAAGTCTGTTCTTAGGTTAACAGGCTACTTGCTTACGCAGCTTAATTAAGAGTGGTTATGAGTAGAGTTCCCTTATTTTTCTGTCTTATCAAATTTCCAACTGAATTCTAGACTCTACCTCAAGGGAATAAAGGTGTGGTGTCAGAGTTAGAAGGAAATCATTTAGGAGCCAGAGAGAGAGAGCACAGTAGTACGGTTTTTTGCCTTGCATGCTGCTGACCCAGCAAGGAGCTGAGTTAGATTCCCATCATCTGATATGGTCCCCCGAGCTTGCCAGAAGAGATTTCTGAACGGAGATCCAGGAGTAACCCATCAGTGCTGCTGTGTGTGCCCCCCCAAAACAAACAAACAACAAACAAAGGAAATCATTCTGTTTAATTTTGTAAAGAATAGCCTAATAAAAACCTACCAAACCTTCTTGGCCTGGCATCTTTAGAGAAGTAAGAAACTGCTGAGGTCTTTCCTAACTGAAGTTTTTGGTAGGTTAAGGGCATTGTTTTCCTGTTGTATGAAGTTTTAGGGAATCATAGACCAACTTCCAGACTTATTGAGCTGCTCTGTACTGAATTTTTAGGGAAAGTATGGCACAAAGGCAAACGTCACCTGAATATACTCTTTACTTATGGTAAAGGGTGGTTGAAGAGAAGCAACTGCCATTTAAGTTCTGCCTCCACGTCTGAGCCAGAGGTGAGGCAGATTCCCTGGGTACCTCCTAGCCTTCCATGTATTTGCCCACCTGTGTTAAGTCTTAGTCTGTTGTGAATTTTAAATTATTGGAGACCCAAGTTATGTAAACACATAGAGCTCAAGAGAGCTTGTCTCAGAAGCAAAGGTTTAGTAAACTTCAGGATACTACACCACTGCTGCTCTGGGTCAGGCTCACATCATAATACCCTGGGGCTCAGCAGATATGTAAGATGTGCTCAACCACTTTAGAAAATGGTGCCAATTTGCCACACGGAAGCAAAACTTCTCACTTTCTCTACACACTTTTGAAAACACCTATCTTTTAGTTGTTATTGTTGTGTTAAAAATAAATATTCCCATCTTAAAAAAAATTAAGAAGAAAGGTTGAAAAAATGTGTGGGAAATGAAAAAATAAGCAAATGATGTTGTCAGCCCCCACTGTGGGCATTTCAAGAAGGTCTTTTGCTCTCCACCTCACACCCTCATTCTCCATTAGATAGAAATGGCAGTGTGGGGATGTGAGAGCAGTGAGCAATTTCTGGAGAGTCCTGTTGACAATGAGTGAGCTAGTCAGGAGCAGGGTGGGATGGGGTCCAGACTGACTCAGTGGCATCAGGTCAGGCCATGCTTCCATGTGTTTTAGAGGAATGTTCCACAGATTTGCATTTCTTGGTGTTGAAAATAGAATTTGTTGAACTCAGCAGACTTACTGAGAAACCAGGCACTCTACGCCAGTGCTTTGGTGGAAGAAAGGGATTATTTTGGCCCAGCATCAAGCATTATTGACTCATTTAGACATTGCTGGCACATTACTTCTATAAAATCAGTTTCAAGTTGTATTGCATGGCAGGTGGTGTTTCAATTGTGCTCTGATGCCAGTGAATGAAAGGCACTGTGCCCACTTCTTCCAGCTTGTTTTCCTATTGGGCATGGCACATGCATCCTGGAGGTATTGGGGATGTATCTTGTGGGGCCTTGTAAGAGTATCCTGCAGATATGGGAGGTAAGAGGCACTGCTTTGTTCTTAGCACTTTGTTCTTAGAATAGAGTCATCAAGTAGAGCAAAGCAGCAGAACTGGTTGGAGAAAGCATTTCAAAGAAAATAATCCTGGAATTAGATCACAGGTTAGGGGCCTAAAGTGAGGTTTTCATAACCTCCCTCTGAAAGGCACGCGTTTGTAATGGAAATGCTGACAGCTCAGAGCGTGAGTGCCGGCAGGTGCTGGCTGTTCATGCTGCCTTAAGAGCTCCTCAGGGTCTAGAGGAGGCACTCTAGCCCTCACTGCTAACATTCAGCAGGGCTTTTTGTTTTGTCCATTCATTAAGCTTCTTCATTCACCAGCTGCAAATTCGAGGCCTGTGTGCTAAAAGGCCTGGTGTTTTCTCTACCTTGTTACCAGGCCACCCGGCCTGCCTAATCCTGGGCTGAAGTCTTCCTCCCATCCCTGCCAGCTCCTCCACACCTGCCAGGCTCAGTCATTCTCATGGGTGTGGCTCATACCTGCACTCATGCCTTCTACATGACTTTGCTCTCTGCCAAAAGAGCAAAGTTCCTCAGGACTCCACTGACCACTTGACCTTACTACTTCCATCAGAACCTGGTACCTAGTCCATACTCAACTCAGCCCCATACTTCTGGAAGGCCACAGCAGGTTATGTCTATTGGGTCACTGGTTCTCAAGGGTGATTTTACAAGTCAGCCTGGGTCAACCCCTCAGAGATGACACCAATTTCATTATCATGATTGCAATCTAGCTCTAATGCACAGTCAGAAAATTTAGAAAGATATTAGAAATTACAAAAACTCTCAGGGCAATTCAAATAAGAATTTTGAGAGCCTCTGCTAAAGCAGCCTATCCATCAGCATATCATGGTCTTTGCCTTTACTTTCTTGAACTGTGGGTTTCCACTAACTTAGAGGGGCAATGATTTGTTAGGACCCCTGTATTGTGCTTCCCCTGACCTCTCAGAAATCAGTGTGGAGTGATAGCCAGTGATGTCAGGGCATGACGCATTGTGGCAGAATTGTTTCTTGGTACCATGGGCACCTGGGCTCCACTGAGAGTCCTGGGGCTTCTTCCATATATTTCATGCTAGAGTCCAGACCTTGCTTTGAACTGTGGGTTGGCTTTCATAATCTGGGTGTCTCACAGGTCCTAAATAAGTATCTACCTTGGGCTGCCTCTGACCCTAATAGCCCTCTTTTGGAAGCAGAGGAGTTGCTTTTCATGGGTCCTGACAGTGCCTAGAGATGGATGGGCTCCTCCACACCTGGATACACACAGTACCCTGATCTCAGGCAATGAGTCAGCTCAGTACCAGTGAGGTGGAGGTGGGATGTCACCCCATCCTATGCTATTCCTATGCAGGTGCCTATTACACTGACAGAGTGGAACTGGGGTCTGAGCTGGGTAGGCTTCTAGGTCTTCTAAGAGAGTAGTATATTTATTATTCTAGTTCTCTTTTTCTTCATTAACTTCCTTCTTCTAGTGCGAAAAGCCCAGAGGGATACATCAAGTAGCACTGAATTACTTGGTTACCATCACTGTGTCATATGGCATTCATAAAAGCACGCTCTACCATCTCATCCCAGGAGGGCTGAAGTCCAGTTCTGCAGGCCTTTCGGCAGACAGCATGACTGTGTGGCACTAACTTCTTGAACACAATGCTTCCCCTCTGCTCCATTCCTGTCACTGCCAGTCCTTTTGGCCGAACTTGGGCCAAAGGCAGCATGTGCAGGAAGTGGTCCACCGTGCACTTTGATGAGAAGCTTGCTCAAGGGGGAGACTCATAGAAACAATATCATTTCTAGATGTGAACTATTCTAATGCCCACTATTGCTAAAAGGAACCCACTAATCCAGCTCACAGGCCACACTTTCCTGCCAGAAGGTGCCTCATCATAGGCCTTGGATATTCTCCTTCGTCCTTCCTTCCTTCCTTCCTTCTTTCCTTCCTTCCTTCCTTCCTTCGTTCCTTCCTTCCTTCCTTCCTTCCTTCTTTTTCTTCTTCCTTCCTTCCTTCCTAAATGTTTAATCATTTTATATATTATATTTTGTATATTAATATATATGTATATATGTTTTAAAATATTGTGATGAAGTACACTGATTAGAGCAATAGAATGTGTAAATTGGGCCAGGAGTCTTTTGCCCTGGTGAATGAGAGGCTACTTTAGGCACTCCCCTTCTTTTCCTACATCTCTGCACCTCACAACCCTACACTGGGTGTTCAGAAAAAAGATTGGGGCTTCAATATTATAGCCTGGGGTCCATCCCTTAAAACTCATAGCTGCTTCATAAAACTTTCCTATAAAAATCCAGAAGTTTCATGTAAGCATGTTCTGTTTCCTCATGCACTTTTCAATCTGGAGGCCCTGACAGAGCAGAGCAATTCGAACACAAAATCAATCTCAAATGTAACACGGCTGGCAGAGGGCAGAGAGGTTGTTGTGGGTGTGACCTTTATTTAATAAAGCTTATCCCTTTTCCTCTTTCTCACTTAGCTCAATGACTCTGCCAAGCAACTTATAGAAATGGACAAGCCATCGTGCCCAGCAGCTGTGTCTGGCTGCCATGCCTCCTTGCCCTCTGACCCTGGTGCTGTGGCCAGTGTGGCCTTGTATCCCACTTTAAGTAGCACAGGAGCAGTCAGTGCCTTTCAACAGCGTGTGGATGGCAAGAAGAATGCCAAGAAACGCCACTCCTTCACTGCACTCAGCGTGACGCATAGGTCCTCCCAAGCCACCAGCCACAGGCATTCCATGGAAATAAGTGCTCCCGTTTTGATCAGTTCCAGTGACCCTCGAGCTGCAGCCAGAATTGGGGACCTTGTTCATCTTTCATGCAGTGCTCCCACCCAGGTAATGTCTTTAGTTTTGGAGGGGGTCCTGAAGGATGTTCTCTCTGTGTGTGTCTCTCTCTGTCTCTCTCTCTCTCTCAATGCTTTATTTCAGAACCCCCACATCCACCATTGCCTATAAGCCTTAATAGGTGACATTTTCCCTTGTCACGGCCAGATTATATATATGACCATAATTCTCAACACTTAGATGAAGTAGGTATCAAAGCATCAAGTGAGGTGCTTTTTAAATCATTCACAAAATCTTGTGGTATGCCTATATGTATCTCACAGAATAAGGCATGTGTCCACCTTCTTACATGCTTTAGTCATTTTGATTTTGTTTCCCAAACAGCAAGAGATAATGAACACTTTCATATACCTATCAGCTTCTATGTCTTCTTCCCAATATTTGATGGTGTATTACCTGCATGGTTCTATGTAAGAGGAAGAGGCATTAGGTGCAGCACCAGAGAGAAGAAGATGAGATAACAGAAGCAGAGGACAGAAAGAAGTTTGAATATGCTGCACTGCTGGTTTTGAAGATGCCCCAAGTGAAGTTATACAGGTAGCTGATAGATGTAGAAATGGAAAGGGAAAAAATTCTTTCCTAGAAGGAAACAGAGGCTTGAGTCATACTACAATGAGTTGGGTGTTTTCTTTTTATACAGTCAATCCATGTCCATCCTGAGCCTGAAAGGCATCATCCCTGAGCGCAGAGCCAAGAGTAAGCCCTGAGTTCCATAGTGTGTCAAAAATAATAAATTAAACAAAAGAAGGAATCAGCCTTACCTACAACTTTATTTTAGGATCATTAACTTTATAAATATGAAATTTTCACATTGTCACAAAATAATATAAAATTCATAACTTTGTGTTTAGCCTTTAAACCACTAAGTTAATGGTGATTTGTTATCGTGACTGCAGGAAATTCATTAGAATAGCAGTTGGGCTCAACACCAGACTAAAGCAAGTCCAGCATGAGTTATTTGTGTGAATATAACTTATACAACAAATTTCTCTGTTCCCCAACTTCCTCAGTTTGAAAAATGGTGATTAAAGCTGATCAATGATCAGATAGCAGGCTTATTCTGAGAGTCGCAATTATTATTCCAGTTAAAATTTTTAGTGGGGCTGGAGAGATAGCATAAAGGTAAGACATTTGCCTTGTATGTAGAGGGTCAGTGGTTTAAATTCCGGCATCCCATATGGTCCCCCAAACCTGCCTAGAGCAATTTCTGAGCACAGCGCCAGGAGTAACCCCTAAGTGCTGCCGGGTGTGACCCAAAAACCAAAAAAAAATTATTTTTTTTAGTGTGGTGCTATATCTATCTGTACTCCACCAGAGGGTACTATTACTAATGCTTCTGCTCACACCCAGTGTCCACCACCACCCTTTCTATCTTACGGTACATTCCTGATCCATACCTCACATTCTTGCATTAACTTGTATAAACCTGGAATGATACTTTCCCCCGCATATTTTCAAGTTAAATTAAAAAATCTTAATTGATATTCTATAAACATTATTCTATAAACATATTCTATAAATATTACTGTTGATAACGAATCTAATTAACATAATTTCAACACCACAATATCATTGTGTCCACTTTCCTCTCCTAAACATTCCCACACCACTCTTCTCAGTCCCACCTTCCAACTCAATTGTGTGGACCAGTTTTCCCATTTTGCTGCATTTGGACCTTTGTTGCTACTTTGCTGTGCATTGGTAACTCTCACATCTGAGGGAGATCTTCTGTGTCTAGTTGTTTCCTTTGGACTGACTCCATTTAAAGTGACATCACTTGTTGCTGCAAAGTACATGATTTTGTTCTTTCTTAGAGATACAGAGTAATTAATTTATCTATATAAAACTTCCTGATCCATTCATCTAAGCCAGATAGAGGTCAAAAGAGGATAACCCTAGGAGTGACAGCTGGTATCTATAGCATTTGGAGCTCATCATTGAAGTGAGGTCAGAAAGTGGTCAGCAAGTTGTGTCACTGCCTGTTTGGTCCAGACACTGAGGGAATTCTCTGAGTCCCTGTTCAGGTTGATATGTGCATGAAGTAGATGAAGTGGAAAAAGAAATTCAGACACTCAGAATTGTCTCTTTATTCTTGTCTTTTATTTCCATCTGGGTTAGAACAGAACACTTACACAAAATTTCTTGGCAAGGTATCACAGTTGCAGACATAAACATTAATTCTCTCACAACCCTAGACAAAATTCCCAGAACAAACTGCATATTTATCTTTACCAACCCAGGGCAAAGCACAGCCCCCAACCTCAGTGTTCCTCTAGCAAGGTCAGTTCCCAGAGACTGGCTATTTTTTTGGCCTTGCTCCAGTTCATGTATTCTGAGCTGAGACCTGAAATATTAACTCTTAATATAACTGCACTTAGGCTAAGAGTAAAGCTAGGTTTCAGGGTGGTTAATAATTCTATAAGACTTAATAAAGTCTTATAAATACTCTGTAAATCATGTCAATTTGCCACTCTGGCATATTGACGCTGTTAGAGCACAGTTCTCTTAATAGGTCCATCCTTAACTCCCAAAATAAAACTTCAAAATTAGCTGATGTCATGCTTTTAGTCATGAAAGGTCTTGTCTGAAGTTCCTTTCACAAACACTAAAATGATTAATTCAATTTCCTTTTTTTTTTTTTGGTTTATCAGGCCACACCCGTTTGATGCTCAGGGGTTACTCATGGCTAAGCACTCAGAAATTGTCCCTGGCTTGGGGGGACCATATGGGACACCGGGGGATCAAACCGCGGTCCTTCCTTGGCTAGCGCTTGCAAGGCAGACACCTTACCTCTAGTGCCACCTCGCTGGCCCCGATTAAATCAATTTCTGAGAATAAAGATAGGCTTCACCATAATACTTAGTTTCATACTAAACATAGCTTGTTGCTTGTCAACTAGATTCTGACAAAAATTTTTATTTGCTTTTTAGAAAAATAACTGATATTCAGTTCATTTGTATTTATTGGGAATTGGGATGTGACTCTGTAACCTGTGAGATTCAGGGTAGAATCTCTAAGATAACAGTAATCTGTGTGCTTCTGGGTGTGGATCTGCCTCTCCCAACATAATGTCATTCTTTTAACAACATAAAAATTTGGGTGGAGTATCTTGGGGGGCCACACCTGGTAATGCTCAGGGGTTACTCCTGGCTCTGCATTCAGAAATTGCTCTTGGCTTGGAGAACCATATGAAATGGTTTCCCAGATAAGACAGGGGATTGAACTGAGGTTAGTCCTAGGTCAAACGCATGCAAGGCAAACACCCTACTGCTGCACCACCACTTCGGTCCCCAAAACAAAAATTTTTATTCAAACAGTATTAATATGCAATAATATATACACATTAATACTAACCATCTATAGATGCTTTACCATGACCCCTACCAATTTTTATGTTTCATATATAATTAACTTTTATCACATTGTTTCACTCTTCCTTCAATATTTGCCCTCTGTAACCACCATTCTGATCATAGATATATGAGTTTTGTTTATTTTGACATTAAGTTTCTGGAGTATAATTCCATATCTATGTTATCACTAAAAGCCTTTAATCTATCACCCCAAAATTGACACCATTATCTGCTTGACAAATTGAAACTCTTCACATTCATTTTCCTCTCTCAATGACCATAACATTAGCAAAATATAAGTGTTATTATTTTTATTATTTTAGGTTCTACCCTCAGCAAAACTGACCTATTCTATAGGTCATATTGTCTATAAACATCTCATACTGTTCTAAAGCTAAAATGAACTATTCTACATAAATATGCTAGGGAACAGATAATCAACTTCTCTGGTAAAAAAAAAAGGAGCATTTACATAATTTAATCTTTTTATTTGATCCACTTTGTTTTTTTCCTTCCTTTTATTTTTTTCTTTATTTTTATTAAAAATAAAACCTTCACCAGTGCAACATTCCCATCACCAATGTCCCAAGTGTCCCTCCTCCCCACCCCACACCAGCCTGTGCTCTAGACAAGCTTTCTATTTCCCTCATTCAGTTACATTTTGTTATGATGGTTCTCAGTGTAATTATTTCTCTAACTCACTCATCATTATCGGTGGTGAGCTTCAAGCCATGAGCTGGACTTTCCAGTTCTCTCTTTTGTCTCTGAAAATCATTGCACAAATGTCTTTTATTTTTCTCATAACCCATAGATGAATGAGACCATTCTGTGTCTATCTCTCTCCCTCTGAGTTATTTCACTTAGCAAAATAGATTGCATATACATCCATGTATAGGAAAATGTCATGACTTCATCTCTTCTGATGGCTGCATAATATTCCATTTGTTTGTTTTAATGCTATACTCTGTATTGTTTAAGGGCTTACTTCAAGCTCTGTGCTCAGGGATTACTCCTAATAGTGTTCAGGGAACCTATGCAATATCAGGAATCAAACTGTATTTGACTACATGCAATTCAAGTACTTTAACCTCTCAACTATCTCTCCATACCCGGAGGTTTTAATTTTCATTTATTTATACAGTTTATGTTATTTTATAGTATACTTTAGCTTTGAGATTGGTATGGGGCTCAACAATTGGATATAACGTTTTATGGATAGAATATGCTTTTTGGGATTTATTTATACTTAAATTTAAACACATGCCACTATTGTGTTAGAGAGAAGGGCTAAGAGAACATTCTGTGAATACTTTTTCTGTTTAGTTCTATTAACGTTTCTTTAAATAACACGCAAAACACAGCACTCCACAGTGGGGCTCACTGATAAAAAAAATGTTCTGGAGTAAACATCTGTCTCCTTAGGGAGACTGAGCTTTGTGGAAGGCAAAACTGATGACAAGTCTAGAGCTAAGGAGTGCTTTTTGAGGTGGAGACAGAAGCAGGAATTGATGGAGAAAAAAATAAAAGAAAGTCTTATGGTCTGATACCAGATAGAAAATGCTAACCTAAGATTAAAGGGAGCTGAATGCAAAGAACTTAGAGACCGTCAGTTTTAACCTGGAACTCTCTAAATTGAAAACAGATTTTGGTTTTAGTGAGCATAGCATGGTAGATTGCCATTCCCAGAAAGAACTGTGAGCAATTATTCTCAAGAAAAGCCATATCTGAAATGGTTGCTATTCTGGTCCCATCCCAGCAGTCTTGCTGCTTGTACTGATCTAAAAATATTCATAGCTCACCCAAAGGTTTGTGTTGAGCAGTTAGTATTTTCAAAGAATTCAGTTTTGTACTGTTTCAGGCTTTGTTAACCCAAAACATTTATGAACAACCACATAATTATGAATAACTAAGACTAGAAGCATTCATTCTAGAGGTGAACAATGCCTAGCAGAGTTGCTGTGACTTTGCTCCCTAGAAGTGAAGAAGAAGCCCACACTCTTCCCTAACAGGTTAGAAGTCTCAGCTCTGACACAATATACTCCAATCTTCAGGTTTTATCTTCCAGACAATGTAACAAGCCTCTAACAATAGACATTTGAGAGTCAAAGAAAGCTTACACAAAGTGGGAACACCAGACTAAGTAAAATATCCATTTATATAGAAATGAGGAGCTGAAAAATGCCTTAACTCCGTGCTATCTCTCCAGCATATTTTCCATTCAAGTCCAGGTAGACCAGAAAGCCCATCTTTGAGGGCATTGACGTAGGCCCTTATTTTGGAGGAAGAGACATATACAGCAGGGGCCACTGTGATGATCAATAGGCACCTGAACTTAATCCAAGTTCTTAGTCCAGGCAGAAGTCCATATGAGGTCTGAAATTGATATATCAAGTATGGCTGATTATTTATAGATGGGAGCTTAAGTCACAAACCAGAACAAAATGTTTAAGGCAAAGGACCTCCCTGTGTAAATAAACAACTTGAGGGTCCATCCAAAATGGATAGACCCTCCTTTTAAGCCTATTTTTGCCTATGATGCACCCACGCAAAAAAACCTTGAGAACAGACAAAAATATCATTTAGGAAATTATAGACAACAATATAAAAAAAAGAAAAAAAAGAAATGAGGAAGCTAAGGAATACAGTAGTAGAATTCATCAACTGAACAGAAGATGATCATCAAACCAGTGATCTTGAAGATGAGGCACATGATAAAGCATTAATAAAGAAGAGATAATAGAAAAGAGATATTTCTAAAATTAATAATGTATGTGTAGTACACAGTCAAACCTAAGTTTCATCTCTGGACCCTGTAGCACCCAAAGTTTGTAGCACCCAAAGTCTTTTAAAAAATAATCCGTGAGTACAGAACCAGAAGGAAACTTTGAACATCTCTAAGTGTGCTTCAAAAACAAAGTTTATTGACAAAAATTTAAATAAATAAAATGAAAAATAATAACAAGAAGATAATAATAAGAGAAACCATCTCCAAATTATAGTTATTCTAAAAGTAAAGAAAATAGAGGAAGAAGAATGGTGGGAGAGTTAAAATATCACCACTTCCCCAGTCAAATGAGAGATACTTATGTACTAATATAAATAGTTGTGTACTAATTCATAGTGTCAAAATAAAACACCATGACACATTTTAATGAAAAGTCCCAAAGAGAGAGATAGAGACCAGATGCTCTAAGGCAACTGCTAAAAACATTTCATAGGAGTAATGAACATCTGTCAGTAATAATAAATGGTTTCATATAAAAAACAAAGCTCTGAAAGTAAGAAAAGTTTTACCAATAAAATGGGAACAAATTCCTTTATCTCAATATTTTTTAAAACATCAATGCTTTTTCTCCAAATACATAGACAGATGCATCCAGGATCAAAACACAGCTGTCTGCTGATACACATTTGAATTCAATCTCATGATAAACATAGGTTTAGAGTGAATGATTGGAAGACAATCATATAGACTAACAATATTTTAAAACAATCATAGGCAGATATACATTTTATCAAACCAAATAGCATTCAAACTAATTAAATTAATAAGATAGAGGAGTGGACACAATGAATCAGTAGATTAAAGAAACTTGGCACTAAATAAAGGGATCAAACGTTTTATAAAGCAACTCTTAATAGGCCTGAAGAGATATATCTATAACTGTACAATAATAATAGAATACATTAACACTCCATTCTCATTATTAGATCCAACTAAAAATAACATCAATAAAGAAGAGCCTCAGAGAAAAATTAGAAGAACTGAGACTAATAAAGATGTATAGAAAACCTCCATCATCCATAATCCAAATAGATTCTTTTTCAGTTTTCACAGAACTTTCTCCAGGATAGATCACATTCTGGGCCAGACTTTTAGCATCCATAAGTTACAAAATGGAAATAACGTTAACTATCTTTTCAGACTTCCATGCATGTGACTAGTCTGACCGCTGATGACAAGTGAGAATTCCATAGCACTATATGTAAACAAATGAATGGGTAGGATGGATATAGGGATTTGGGAATCTCAGAAACATTACCGATCAGTGTTTCATTGAAGTTAGAGGCATCTTTAAGGATGAAATGTCCCTGACCAACCAAATGGAAGCAATGATAAACAAATGGGAATACAGTAAATTCTGCACCTCAAAATAAATGATGATCAGAATACAAATACAGTACAGAGATTGCAGATTTTGTATCTATCATTCATCTAATAAAGGGTTAATATTAAAAATATATAAAAGCACTGATCTAACACATCAAAAAATAGAGAGAGGAGATGAACGTAAACTTTTCGAAGAAAGGCATACAAATAGCCAAAAGTCATATGTAGAAATTCTCTATATCACTAATCATCAAGGAAATACAAATAAAAACAACAAGAATTTCACTTTACATCAGAGAAACTGGCACTCATCAAAAAGAACAACCTGCATTGGCAAAGACATACTGTAAAAAGGGGTTTCATTCACTATTGCTGGGAATGTCAACTGATCCAGCCTTTTTGCAAATCAATATGATCATTGCTCACAAAACTAGCAATGGGTCTTTCATATGATCCAGAAATCCCATTTCTTGGAATATTTCCCAAGTATTCAAACATACAACCAGAAAAGACATCTGTACTACTAAGCTCTTTGCATTTACTATTCACTATTCTGGAAACAATCCTAAGTGCTTAAGAACAGATGTCTGGATAAAGAAGCTATATCACATATACACAGTGGATACCACAAGGCCAAAGAAAAGATAAAAATATGTGATTTGCTATTATGGTATGATCTGGCTAGTATGTTGAATGAAGTTAATTAGTGAGAAAGAAACAAAGAATGATATGTGGGATATATGAACGTGGGAAATAAAGAAAGTTCATAGGAGAATAGCAAGGCCCAAAAGTGAATAGAAACGAATAACAGGAGAACTGTTTTTCAGTAGGAATCTTGCCAACAAAATTGAGAGGGTGAGAAATTAGACAAAAGAACATTAGACAATGGTAAAGGAGCTAAGTACCTGCTCTAAGGCAATCAGGGGGATGGGAGTGAAACTGGAAACATTGGTGAAAGGAAGAGGACACTGTGATGTGATTAGTATTGAAACATTGTAGGACGGAAACTTAGTAATGTCTAGTAGTATAATGTCTAATAAACTTAATAATGTCTTTGTAATTCTAATTCATGATGATAAAAACGTCTTAAAATAAAAATCTGTTGGATTTCTATATGCAAAACTTGAGAAAGATTTTAAAACCCCTTTAAAAACAGTACATAAGACATGTTAGTTATTGTTATATTTTTCAGTTAAGAGAAGTTTCTTGAAATTTTATTTGGACAAATTAGTAGTAATGAGATATTTTAGTTTTGTTTCTTTTGTCTGAAGAACTCTATCAAATCTACTGCTAATAAAACTGATTGACTATTATTGACTGTTAATAAAATTATTGATCAGACATTTTTCATAGCATCTCATTTATATTTAATAAGCTGATTTTTATCCTTGTTGCTTTTATGATACTCTCATCTCTTTCATTTTTACTTCTAAAATTTGACTATTTCTTGATTTAGGTCCTTGTATGCCTTTTTTGGGTAAATACCTTCTTATGTGGAATATCCTATACTTGGATGTTTGCTGTACTAGGCAATTCTACTACCTCTCCTAGTCTTAAAGTATTGGTCTTATACAAATAATTGTCCACCATTCAAAAATGCTGTTACTTTTGATTACCCTGGCTAACTACTCAAGGTGTGATCCCTATGTATTCTGCATGTTTCAAGTTGTATGTTGCAAGTTGACTATGGCATCCTCATGTGGTATTCATGATCTGGCTCAGCTACATGAACCTGACTCAGAGTTGAAAAAAAAAAAACCTCACTACTACTATTACAATTTTGCCATCTGGGACAATCTTTAGGGACAATGTCTAATGTTGAAATTTTGGAGATTCCTCTGGATAATCCCAGCAGCAGTGAGCATCAGGTGATTCCTTTCCTCTAGCCTCCAAAGCTTGACATAGAAATCACAGATACACACATGAACAGGCACATATCTCAACCTGAGTCCCCACTGCATGAGAAAAGAATCCAGCTGCTATATTCCAAACTCCCAGCTTTCCTGGTCAAAGTACTAGGCACTACTACTCTGTTCTATGCCCAAAGAAGCCATCTGTGGCCAGAACTAATCACCAGTTCTATGTATCCACTTAGTAGTGACAATATGGCAAGGCTTGCAGTGTTCTGTAGCATTGCCTACACATTGTACCTCAATGAAGTACCTCCATTGAGCTGTATTCTTCAGTGTTACCTAGTTAGTTCCCAGGGTAAGTGGTTCTACTTATTCTCCTTTTCAAAACAAGCTCCCTATCTTCTATAGTTCTTTGACTGTTCTGAGCATATTTCCCATTTATTCTCCATGCCAGAGTTCCATGGAATTATCTCTGAAGATGCACCCAAAAGTTGATGCAAATTATTACTGTCTTTCAACATTTGCCCACATCTATTCCTGAGTATATTTAATTTCTCATACTTCATTGCTCCCCCCAATCACCCCCATGATATGTGCTTTAATTCTCAAACTAGTGTAGAGTTTCATCTAGCCTATCTTGGTGCTGCCCTTTCATTATTTATTAGGAAAGGTCTATTTATATAGCTTTTAGTTTATCTTACTTAGAAGTGTTTGATCCATTAAACTTAATCAAACTTTAACTAGAATCCTATCTATGACTTAGGGATAGGTGTCATTGCGATTTTTATTAGGCTATCTCCAATGGACTGAAGAAATGTGATTAACAAACCAAGAATTTTGGGAGCTAAGGTCAGGTATTAGAAGGGAGAACAGATGCCTCTGTATATCCATTTGACTTTTCCTTTATCTTTCTTGGGATAGAGGCATGCTCCTTCCATCTGCCCCCAATAATTTCATCATTATCTCCTCTTTCTTGTTTCTAGGACTGCACCTCCTCAGCTGGACCTGGCCCAATTACTGATCAGCAGGGCACAGCCTCCAAAGTCCAGCTGCCCCTTAACGTGTGAGTTACTGGTAATGTTTTTGAGATTCCCAAACCACTATATCCTTCCTACCCATTAATTTGTTAATGCATGGTCATATGGGGTTCTCAACCAACTGATTCTCACATCAGTTCGTCAGACTAATCATATGTATACTGCTGAACAGAGAGTATCAAAACAAAATGCTAGCAGGTTTTTAAAATGATATTCATAGGATGTTTATTAAAAGTAAGGAAAAAAGCTCAAAATATTTGGTAGCCACAGGCATTGGTCCTTTAGGACCAACACAAAGTAGATCTAACACAAAAAGGTTCCATCTTCACCCCTGCTAGGTCTGAGGGTGGGTGGGTCTAACAGAAGCACAGAAAGAAAAATGGATGATCTGAAGAGCTTGGAGCAGTAGCTAAATTAGAAAAAGCTTAGAAGTAGATCCAAATTTTAATAACCATAACTGCTGTTCCAGCTACACATCATTCCTAAATATAACTATATGAATTACTGCTAGGAAGTGAGATGCTTATCTTATTTAGAAGATTACCCCCTGTTAAATTATAGTTCTTTAAAAATACGTGCAGTTTAAAAGTACCCCCCCTTTGAAATAGTGTCAGAAATAGATCATCTTCTATTCTTTTATTTGATGATGCATTCAGCCACTTGAATAAAAAGAATTCAATGAGGATAAAATTAATTTGGCCAACACTCTTTGGTATAAAGTTCCAGAGATATGATATGGGTCAAGGAACACAATATCTGTGTTGTTATCAAACATCATATATTTCAAGCAAAAAAATGCCATTTGAAAACTTATCTTTCTTTTTTTTAATATATTTTATTTAGACACCTTGATTACATACATGATTGTGTTTGGGTTTCAGTCATGTAAAGAACACCACCCATCCCCAGTGCAACGTTCCCATCACCATTGTCCCAAACCTCCCTCCTCCCCACCCAAATCCTGCCTGTACTCTTAGACAGGCTCTCCATTTCCCTCATACATTCTCATTATTAGGACAGTTCAAAATGTAGTTATTTCTCTAACTAAACTCATCACTCTTTGTGGTGAGTTTCATGAGGTGAGCTGGAACTTCCAGCTCTTTTCTCTTTCGTGTCTGAAAATTATTATTGCAAGAATGTCTTTCATTTTTCTTAAAACCCATAGATGAGTGAGACCATTCTGCGTTTCTCTCTCTCTCTCTCTCTCTCTCTGACAATCAAGATGTCATTCAACAGACAAATGGCTAAAGAAACTGTGGTACATATACACAATGGAATATTATGCAGCTGTCAGGAGAGATGAAGTCATGAAAATTTTCTATACATGGATGTACATGGAATCTATTATGCTGAGTGAAACAATTCACTGTCTTAACACAGACATATTTATAATGAATCTTGTCTTCCTTAGATGCACAATTAAGTGTAGGTAGAAGAAAGATAATGCAATCTCAAAGTTCACATGACCTTAGAAATGGGTGGCATGTTATAAATATCAGTATATTAAGGCTATGGGAGATGGAACCCTGAAAAACTGCTCTTTGGGCCCATACAGCAGTAGCATACAAGTAAGATAAAATAAGAAATTTTATCTCCAAAGACTTTAACACTCTTACTTTGAAGAATGGAGCATGCTATCTTGGTATTGGTGTTTGTGATGTCCTTGGAAATGGCATGTAATTATCCTGCTTGCTAGTAGCACCTGAAGGATGTGTATGCCACTGGGCAACTAATAAAATAACCAACATTGCAAAGGAAATATCAACTTTCCTAAGTGAAAAATCAGACTTCCCACTTGAAAAAAGATGTTCTCACGTCTTCAGACTCAATCAGGGCATCTCTCAACAGAACTTCTACCTAAAGCTGTGACTCTAAGCAGCAGATTGATCTTCTACTTCATGGTGGTGCAGGTCAGCATACATGTCTGTGCCAGATAGATTGGGCAATGGCTTTCAGCCAAGTTCACATCTAGGTTGCCCACTGTTCTGCCTTTATCATTTCACTAAGAATAATGTCTAGGTTTGCCTAAAATAAAAATAAAATTTTGAATGCAAGCATTTCAACTTTGAGGTACTAATCTAGATGATATGAGATCCACATTCTAAGCATATTCCTTTTCTTATAGGTAAGGATGGAAGTATTCCTATCATGATAAGAAGTGGACACCAAATTCATGTGTTTCATATTCCTCCTTTTAGAAATAGGAAGGGGTTTTAAAAACTCTAAGTATAAGATTAAAAAGCTCCATCTCAACCCATAATTATCTTTCAATTATTTGATGGTTATGCACTCAGGATTATATACATGAGTGTCAAACCATTGAAATGTGTTTGTCACAATTGTTAACACTTGCCATATTTTAAAACTGTAGTGAGAATTCTCATTTGTAGAAATTGGATGCCAAGTGGACACACTGCTCACAATTCCTCCTATCTCTACATGAGCATAGTGAGAGGAGGGGAGAAAATATGGCTAGAGAAAGGAATCTAAATTCTGCAACACTGTACTCTCCCTAATATGGTTAGCCCTCCCTCAGTGCACAAAGTACCTGCAGCCAGCTTTGAGAACCGTGAAAGAAGAGGAGGGGGTATTCCTGAGACCTACAGGATCCCTTCTACTCCTAGGTTTACAGTTTAAAAGTATGGTTGGTGGACAGAGGCCATTAGTTTGAATAAGTCAGAAATGAGAGCTAGTGGTCCCCTTCATCATGCAGACATCTAAGGCAGACTGGTTTTTTTGTTCCTGACCAGCAATGTGATTATTGGAAGTTCATCTGTGCGCATACGTGCACACACACACACACACACACACACACTTCAGAAGCCATAACTTCAGCTTTTCATTTAACTCTTATCCACCATGTATTCACTGGCTGCAGAATCAAAGAGATTGTTCTCACTGTGAGGAGACAGAATGAGGCACACTTAAATAGAATTTATGATTCAATTATAGTTCATTGAAAGCCAGCACAGAACATCATGCTTCATTTTTATCAGTTCACAGGCCTCCCATGGTGGATCCCAGCCACTCTTTTACTTTGAGTCCTTCCTTTGCCTGAGTCTGCATCATTTGGGAGACCCCACAGTCACCATATAAGGCAGCTCCTGAACAGTAACAGGGCACAAGGCATTGATAGTAGAAATGTTTTAATGGGACTTTTCTATTTGTAGAAATTCTTGTAATCATCAAAGAACTCCATGAGAGCCATCAAGCATGAACAGAAATATGCCACCTGCGTTCTTTTTATTTGTCACCAAGCATGGGGCTGAAAATGTAAATATTTCTTCTCATCTCTCGGTGATAAAACATTTTCTTTATCCTCCAAAGCCAAAATATTTCTTGTCAGTGTTTAGCTTTTTAAATAGGGATAACTAGGTGTATAAGGAACTTTTTATCCATAGGTCCTCTCAGAAAAATGGGTAAAAAGGAGGGAAACCTGAATGCAGAAGTAATAAATAGGAAAACGCATTTGTGGAATATAAGCAAAGGGACTTACCCTCTACAGAGTTAGGGTATTGGAAAGGAATGATTTTATTTTACTTTATTTTAAGGGTTTTCCCTGTGTTTTACCATATTTTTACTAGACCTCTTAATCCAGGAAATCCTCTTTCTTATTGTAATAATATTGTCTTGTCTTACTCTGTATTCAGACACTGAGAAGGTCCCTTCTGGGGTTGGAGTATTTTAGTTGTATATTCTTTGGAACCATGGCCCCAAGATGTCAAACTGTACACCAGTGGTCAATTCTACAGTGATACCCAGGAGATGACACATCTTTAAAATTATTTATCCTTTATTGAACTGAAGTTTCAACCAACATCCTTTCCTCAGTGTCATGTGCAGAAAAAGTTACCTAATTCAGTTCTCCTCATTGGTTCAAAACCAAGTTAACAAAGTACTTTGAAATCCCTGCATGGTTCTTAGTATTTCATGGTTATTTGGTATTAGGGTATAGTTCCCCAGAGTTATAGGCTAAGTTATAGGCAATACTTCTCTACACAAGGCTGAATTTTCACCATGCTTTTTGCTTGTATTGAAGCAAAACTTTAAAAAAAAATGTAGAATTTGGGCCGAAGTGATAACACAGCAGTAAGGCAGCCAACACAGGACGAACCCTGGTTTGAATCCTGGCATCCCAGATGGTCCCTCTGAGCCAGCCAGGAGTGACTTCTGAGCATAGAGCCAGGAGTAACCCCTGAGTGTCACCGGATGTGACCCCTAAAAATGTAGAATTTATGAAATAGCTTTTTACATCAGTATCATAAACTTTAACACTATATTTTATATCAAATATAATTAAAATATAAATCAAATAGTCATGTTAAAATATTACAAGAAAGTTAGAATACAAGCAATACACTCTTAATTTGTCTACCTTTTAAAAAATATTAGTGGGGGGCTCTTTGGAGATACTTTCAGCTTAGACTAATTGGTTAGGCCAGATCCAAATTAGTGCCAGTCCAAGAAATTTTGGTCCAAAACTGGCATAATATACTTTGTCTTCTCTAAATTTTTTTCTTGCAAAATATCAGACTTTAGAAAGCATAGGTAATGAAAAAACACAATTTGGGAGTCCAAAGCCTTCACCTTATAATATTTAGTAATTGAACACCCCCAAGAACCTGAACAGCGATATGGCATTGTAGTTGCTAGCTTCTCAGGTTTAGTGCAAAGTTATGAGTGAGTGACCATGGAGCTCTAGGAATCTAAGAAAGAGTTTTGTCCCTTTGGAATATCTCTAACATATATAACTGTCTCTAGTCCTCAGGATTTCATTGCATATCATTGCAGAATTTCATTTCAGTGTAGTGTCTGCACTCTTCTTTTAGGTACCTATTATTCTTTTCAGGTTGGGTTTATCCAAAGATGAGTTCACATGTAGTCCTGCATCTGCCCCTATTTTTAGTGACCTTGGCCCTCTTCTTCTGCCTACAGGTACCTGGCACTCTATGCTTACAAGCCCCAAAAGAATGATGAGCTAGAACTACGCAAGGGTGAGATGTACCGTGTCCTTGAGAAGTGTCAGGATGGTTGGTTTAAGGGCACATCCCTGAGGACTGGGCTCTCAGGAGTGTTCCCTGGCAACTACGTAACACCTGTCTCTCGGTAAGGCATGTCCCCCAAGCTTCCTTTCAGCTGCCCTCACTGATGAAGTTCATACTGTGATTAGAAACCCCAGACACAGTCTAGACTAGAGACATCTTGTCTCTAGACATATGCAAAAGACTCAGTTTTGTGAGCGCCACCTCCTGAGGAGACACCGACTCCCAGGAAGAAAGTGAACATAGAATGAGCTAATCTTGTTCCGCACACTAAGTGGGTATAAATGTGTCCTAAAGTTTGCCCATAGATGTGTCTATGTACAATGTGAATACATACTTGTTCATATATAACATATAAAAACACAATCCCCCAAGGTTAGCATTAGTGAGTGAATGGTAGTAGTATTGATTGTGGCTTTCCTTTTACAAATTTCTATTTATTACTACTTGTAAATGTTATATTATTTTATAATTTATGAACTTAATAGTTTTAAATGCATATATATTTAAAATACTAAAAGCAATTTAATGTACTTTAAAAAGCTATTGTCAGAGTCATTTGAGGATTTTTCATGGATATTAGGGATATTAGTTCTTGATTTCAGTTTTATTAAAGAAAGTCTTTCCAGAGCACATATAAAAAATGGAGGCAGTATTTCAGAAGTATTCTTTTTGGAACAAAATGGCTAAAGAAAGAAATTAAATAGTGCCTAGACATTACAATGTTGACTGGATAGATTCACACCTTTCTAAGAACTGAGGGCAACAAAGCTCACCTGGGCATGGTTCTGTCTTTATATCAGCCACTGGGTTTTACTAGAAAGCCCATAATTTGTAAACTTACTTTATTCAATTAAAACAAGTGTTCACTTGAATAAAAATGAGTTTAATAGATAATAAATATGATTTTTAAAAATTCAGGGTGTAGGATAGCTAGCTAGCAGAGTTACTTGCTAGGAGCAAATTTCAGAGCCATCTTCAGGCTAAGGAAGGAAGATAGAACTGCCTATGGAGCCATGGCCATAAACTTCCCAGTTTTTCTCCAGGAGGTTCTAATTCATTCAGTTCTTTCACAGAAAATCTAACTCAGTGCTATAGAGATTTTCACATTATAGAAGTCATGGTCCCATAGTACTAACTCAATGACATGAAGCCCTTTGATTCAGGGAAGCAGTTGGGTCCCCAACAATCTGCCACCAACAATTTCCAATTTCTTAAAGCTGAAATCCATGGGTTATAGAGGTGTTTACTCAGCTAACACATGACCTTTTTTTAATCTTATAAAAGGAATCCACATGTGTTCCCAAGACCATTAGACTCTGTTCTATGTCATAACCCCATAGTGCAAACCCCCATAGCTAGTTCAAATTCACATCATATTAAAGGTTTAGAGCCCGTTTCAAAATTGCTGCATTTCCTTTTTTACTTCTTAAACACTCCAAATAGATTTTATGCAGAAGTTTTTGGGGAAAGTGCTTCTGTTTTTGGAATGAAGTTTCATTTTCTGGCATCTCTAATAGCTATTCTGTCCCCTTTCTGTAAAGCTGGCAGCAAGGTTAATAACGCAGCTCTGTCTAAAGGGAGACAGGTTCTGGATGTAGCTTCCCACTACTTGTCAGAGGCATGCAAGCCTGTGGGATGTAAATGAGTGCATTCTTTTGAGTATGTTTCTGGACATATCCAGCTGCTTATTAGAATGAATACAGATAGTAGCTCTGGTCTAATTTGTGATTGCTGTGAAATAATTAATTCCTCTATTTCTTAATGTTTCTTTGCTCATTCCAGAAATTCATATTAAAATTTAGACTTCATAATGGTTTTATAGAGGGTACCCTACTGCTGAGTTCTAAGCACTACCTCTTCTTGGAAATTTATTAGGGTAACCCCTTAGTGCCACCAGCTGTGACCCCCCCCCCAAAAAAGAAATTTATTAGGATATTTTTGTTTTTATTTTTCTTGGGCCACACCTGGTGACACTTAGGGGTTACTCCTGGCTATGTGCTCAGAAATTGCTCCTGGCTTGGGGGACCATATGGATCACCAGGAGGTTGAACTGCAGTCCACCCCTAGGTCAGTCGCATGCATGGCAAGTGCCTACTGCTGCGCCACCGCTCTGGCCCCCTATTCGGATTATTTTTGTGTTTGTCTGCTGTATACCAGTCTTCAGTTCTCAGGATCAATAGCTGAAAGAGGTTCTATATCTTTGATCAGTGCAATGTGGTTTTATCTTCATCCCCAATCAGAATAGTTCTGCTTTATTTCCTTAGGGTTCCCATAGGAGGGGGTCCTCCCCACAGAAATAATACGATTGGAGGGTCTCCACTGGCCAAAGGGATGACCACAACCATCCATCCAGGTGGTGGAAGTCTGAGCAGCCCAGCTACTGCTACCAGGTCCAACCTGCCCTTCACTGCAACCCCAACCCAGGTTCAGCCTCAGGCTGCCTCTCCCCCAGTGAACACTTGCCTGAGGCACTCAGCTCAGTTGGCATCCAGCCAAGCCCGGAACACCATCCCTACAGGTATGTACCAGTTACTGAGGTCCTCTCTGCACTGAAGTGTTTCTGTATGAAGTGTTTCTGAAAAAATCATGGGAAGAGTTTGGTCCATTATTTCAATCTAGGACCTTTGCTTGTTTATAATATTCATAAATTTCAGCTGATCTCCTGGAAATAAATGACTTATCATATCATACTCTCCTGGAAGCTGAATTGAAATGGATTGGAGCAGTGATTTTTATCCTTTTATATCTATGAGTTGCACCATTGTGACCCAGTAATTAAAAAACACTGTCAGTTAAGTGGCAATAACAATTTAATGAAACAGTAGGAAATTTCAGCAACTCATTGACTGGCCTTTGAAAAACGCTAGCTTCACTGGTTTTAATATATTTCTAGGAAGATTATATATATAATATTTATATAGGTTGGTGTTATATACTGCAAGTAGTTCAGTAAAAATTGGAGGACTCAGGAAAACATGTTTTTGTTTTTGTTTTTTTTTTGGGTCACACCCGGCAGTGCTCAGGGGTTACTCCTGGCTCCATGCTCAGAAATTGCTCCTGGCAGGCACGGGGGACCATATGGGGCACCGGGATTCGAACCGACGACCTTTTGCATGAAAGGCAAACGCCTTCCCTCCATGCTATCTCCAGGGCCCCAGGAAAACATGTTTTTGCTTCTTTCTCTTCTTCTGTATTGCGGCACTCGTATCCAGTGTGTATATTATATATACATATATATATACATATTATAGAATATGTATATTATATACATATATACACATATATAATATACATATTATACATATATAATACATATATTATACATATATAATACATATATACACATATACACATATATAATATACATATATAATACATATATGTATATTATACAAATATAATATACATATTCTATAATATGTATATATGTATATATAATATACACACTGGATACGAGTGCCGCAATACAGAAGAAGAGAAGAAGGAAGAAAAAACGTTTTCCTGAGTCCTCCATCCAGGATTTTTACTGAACTACTACTCGATATATATATATATATATCGAGGTATCCCATGGAAGTAGCTCTATCAGTATAGATCTGTGAAGCAACATAGTTGAAGGTTATTCCTTGTGTGATGCTCTGAAAACATAGGGACAAATGGTTAAGCCATCAGTATCAGTGGAATTGAAGGGGAAAAATTATTGCTTGAATTGTGTGGGGTGAAAGAAATTATAGAGTGGATCTTAAAAGTATAAAGAAACTTCATCATCATCTTTGGAATTATATTTTTGACCTAGTAAGAATGGCTTAAAGTGGGGTCTAGAGATAGAGTACAGTAGGTAGTATGCAAGCAATCAGCTTGGGTTTGATTTCTGATTCCCCATATAATACTCTAATCTTGCTAAGAATGATTCCTGAGTGTAGAGCCAAGAGTAAGCCCTGAAAACTGCAGTGTAGCCCATATAAACTAAAATAAACCTAAAAAGAATGGTTTGAAGCATGTCTCAGGGTCCCTCCCTCACACAGTAACTTTTCCAAACTATAGAGTTAGGGACATTGCCGTAAGGTTGTGAATGAAACCTAGAACGGTAGACTGTAATTTTGAATGCCTTTTACTGGTACTGAATTTCTCTCCTGTACAACCTTAATTTTTGATAAATTTTCCTCTTATTCTCAAAGTGAGTCTTAGTAACCATAGAGAATATGACTTCTTTTTAGCTATAAAGTATAAGCCACATAACTTGAACTAACTACTCCCGCATCCCACTTTGGGGTGGGGGGGGGATAAGGGAAGTACCAAGACCAAACAGGTGTAGGACCACTAAGTAGTTGGCTAGGCACGGAGGGGACCACTTATCCTGGCAGCCCCGGGGGTGAGAGAGGAGGATATGGGAGGTAGGACGGGAACGGAGGTGGAGGGAGGACAATTCGTGAAGGGAATTCCTCTGATTTTATGTTAACATGTACCTAAAATATTATTGTCAACAATATGTAAGCCACTATGATTAAAATAAAAATTATATTTAAAAAGTAAAATATTTTTTAGAATCTAGTAAACAATGCAATCCATGGAAAATGCTCCAGAAAGAGACTTCTAAGGTATGAGGTCAAAGTAACAGAGTTATAGTCAGGAAGTTCAATATCCAACCTCACCACATTGAGGGTTCTTTTGATAAGTGGTGTGTTCATTATCTACCATTTACTCCTCAGGGAAATTAACTTGCACAGTCCTACACATGTACAAATTTTGGTCTTCAAAGGTTGTGGGCTCTTGCTGGCACCCCTGGAAAGGACACAAACCACCAGTGTGTTTCAGAATATACCAGGTGTTCCTTCTGCTTACTTATCAGACAGAATTTCATCCCCACTGGTGAGAAATGCACACTGGCAATGGTTGTTATGTATTATATGACTATAATTCAATCATGAACAACTATCTTTAAAAAAAACTGTAGTTTGAATAACTACATTTTCCACAGATTGCATTCTATTTGGCAAGATTCTAAAAATATATATAATATAAGATATAAAAATATATTTTGTAACCATGGTGTTTAAATTAAAATAAAACTAAGGAAAGATTTTCATCCTTGCAGTCAGCTCTCACACACCAAACTAGCAGCAAAGCCATGCTTCAGCTTTAACACTGTGGTTTCTGTAGAAGTGTCCCGGGAGGAATGGTTGATATAGGGAAAAGGCTGATTTGAGTTTCTGCTGTGACTCTCTTGGTGTGGAATGGAAATAGAAGAGTGAGAACTGCTCCTTTGAAAAGGCTGGCCAGGAGTGAGCAGAATAACTCTCAGGAAATCAACAAAGAAAAGAAGGTACACTCAGGAGTAGAAGTAAAGGAAAGAAATAGCTCCAGTGGGAAAGAATTTGTTCTTTGAGTCAGCTGCAAATAGTTTAGAAAAAATCATGAATGGAGGACTCAGGAAAACATGTTATTTTCTTCCTCCCTCTCTCTGTATTGTGGCACTTGTATCCAGGGTTATGTGGGAAGATTCTCCAGCAGTTGCAGTTTCTACTTTTATTCATCTAGAGAGTAAGAATATGATTGGAACATAATACAGAAGAGTAAATATATCGAAGCGAATGATTAATTATCAAAGTATTTGTTCCAAAGGCTGGATTCTTAAGAATTCTTTCTTAAGACAGAGATTTTAAGCCACAGGGAAGACATTTTACCAAATAATCCAGGCACAGTTGTGAGAATTGTCATACTGGCATCAGAGAACTGGCAGAAAGAAGATTTTTGTGACCAAGTGAGAGAATGCTGCCCAAATTGAGTGAACCAGGGCTCAGGAATTGGAACAAAATGATAAGAATTTTCCAAGGAATAAAAGATTATGCATGTAAGATGGTATTGATGCAAAGACTGAGGGAGCATGAGAAGCCGAGTCTAGTTTCTGGAGTTTTCAACTGATAACTGGAATAGTA
>PVKC010005222.1:12443-33792 GCA_004027635.1 Crocidura indochinensis | reverse complement strand
TTCCTTCCTTCCTTCCTTCCTTCCTTCCTTCCTTCCTTCCTTCCTTCCTTTCTCATATGTAATACTGGGGATCAAACTTGTGTTGACCACAGAGTCTAACACACATAACAAAGAACAAGAGCAATTAGTGCTGGCAGGATGTGGAGAGAAAGGAACTCTCATTCACTGCTGGAGGGGATGTCGTTTAGTCCAGCCTTTATGAAAATAATATGGAAAATACTCAAAAGACTGGAAATTGAGCTCCCGTATGATTCAACTATACAATTGAACAACAAAACACAACACAAAAACACAATATAAAACTTCCTTCTTCACACCTATATTCATTGCAGTGCTATTTACAGTAGCCAGACTCTGGAAACAACCAAGATTCCCTTCAACAGATGAATGGCCTAAGAAACTGTGGTACATATACACAATGGAATATTATGCAGTCATCAGGAAAGATGAAGTCATAAAATTATCCTATACGGGGCCCGGGAGATAGCATGGAGGTAAGGCATTTGCCTTTCATGCAAAAGGTCATCGGCTCGAATCCCGGTGCCCCATATGGTCCCCCGTGCCTGCCAGGAGCAATTTCTGAGCATGGAGCCAGGAGTAACCCCTGAGCACTGCTGGGTGTGACCCAAAACCAAAAAAAAATAACACACAAAAAATTATCCTATACATGGATGGACATGGAGTCTATTATGCTGAGTGAAATAAGTTGAGAGAGAGAGAGAGGGAGAGAGAGAGAGAGTAGTTTCACCCATCTATGGGGGTTAAGAAAAACAAAAGACATTATTGTAATAATGCCCAGAAATAACAGAGATGAGGACTGAAAGAACTGGCTCTTGATGTGAAGCTCACAACATAGAGTGGTGAGTTTAGTTAGAGAGATCTACAATAAATAACATGACAATGTTAATGAATAAGAGAAGTAGAATGCCTGTCTCAAATATAGGCAGGGGTGGAGAAGGAGGTAGTTGGGGGCCATTGGTGGTGGGAAGGTTGCATTGATAAAGGGAGTGCTCTTTTTATGGCTGAAACCCAACTACAATTATGTATGTGATCATGGTACTTAAATAAAGAAAAAAATAAACTTGTGTTGGATACATGCAAGGCAGGTGACCTTCCTGCTGTACTATCACACTGGCCCCAAGGAGTGCTTTGCTAACTCATATTCTTTAAAAATGTAATACTTGATGCATTGAATGTAATATATTATATATAATATATATAAACGAGTAAAGGAATACAAATGTAAAATGAACAAGAGTAGTTAACTACTAAATTTAAGAAGTGAGACATGTTTGTATTTTTATAACTTACCTATATCTCTTCTCCACACCATTATTCCACCTCACTTGAAAGAAATATTACCCTTAAAAATTATATCTTTAAAATTTGGTTTTGGGCTACACCTGGTAGTGCTTACATTTTACTCTGGGCCCATGATTCACTCCTGGTAGTGCCCAGAGGACCATATGTAGTACTAGGACCAAATCAGCATTGGCAGTATGCATTACCTTTATACATACCGTATTTGCCAGCATATAAGATGACCCCCTAATTTTACAGTTAAAACATGGGTCTAGGCCTATATTCGCTGTATAAGACAGAACGTTCCTGTGCTGCAACTGTGTGTACCACAGTGAGTCAAACACAACAAGCAAAGGTTCAAAGGGTATACTGTCATAGACTTCCTCTCTGACTCTGGCCCATTTGAGCAGGCTTTTTGCCAGTGTAGATTCGGGTACAGAACATTGTCTAATTTGCATGCATCAAAAGCCTGCTTGAATTGGCCAAGTTAGAGAGGCAGTCCGAGCAGCCTTGCAGTGATTGGTGCAGGATCGAGTTGGAAAATTCGTTTAGTGGCAATATCCAGATGATTTTTGTTTAGTGGCATATCGAGACTTTTTCGGGATAAACTCAGCGTATAAGACGACTCCCGATTTTCGGTTGACTCTTTTTCATTTCAAAAGTCATCTTATACGCCAGCAAATATGGTATTTCTTACATATATTACCAAAATACATTATTTTCATAGTTTGTTTTGTATATATATGCTTCTTATTGGGGGGGCACACCCAGTAATGCTCAGGGGTTATTCCTGGCTCGGTGGTCAGAAATCGTTTCTGGATAGGGGGACCATATGAAACACCGGGGGATAGAACTGTGGTCTCACCTACATCAGCTGCTTGCAAGGCAAATGCCCTACTGCTGCACCACTGTTCTGCCCTCTGTATATATGCTTTTATTTTTGGCAGAGCGGGGTGAGTCACATCTGGCAGCGCTCAGGGGATACTCCTGGCTCTTGGCTCAGAAATCATTTCTGGCAGGCTCAGAGGACCTTATGGGATTCCGTGATTCGAAGCACCATCCTTCTGCATGCAAGGCAAATGACCTACCTCCATGCTATCTCTCTGACCCCTGTATATATGCTTTTAAGAAAATAAAATTTTAAATTATTTTTCCATCATACAATCTTTTATTTGATGACCTACCTAAGTGGTTGTTTATATTGTTGCATGATATTTTATGATTTGATTGTACTACAGTTTCTTTATTTTCTTGCCAATGAGATTTTAGGTTTGCATTTTTTTAAAGCAATCAATGCTGACTCAAATAATCTCAAATGTGTTTTTTAGCATGTGTCTAACAGACCAATTTTGAAGTGGAATTCCTAGATCAAGAGAGATAGTGTTAGATTGCTTTTAAGGTAGTCCTACCAATTAACACACTTATCAGGGATGTTCAGTAGCTCCTACATTCGTTACATATTTAGATCTTTTGAAATTATCTTATTTCCTGTCTTAGGTGGTGGAAAGTATCTCTTTATAGCCTTAATTTATATTTCTCTGTTAAGTAAAGAATTCAGAGTTTTCCCATGTACTTATTTTATTTTTGTTTTGTTTTGGTTTTTGGTTTTTGGGCCACATCTGGTGATGTTCAGGGTTTTATTCCTGGTTATGTGCTCAGAAATGACTCCTGGCTCTGGAGACCATATGGAATGCCAGAGGATTGAACCGTAGTCCATCCTAGGTTAGCATGCATGCAAGGCAAATGCACTACTACTTGTGCCACTGCTCAACCCTTATTTTGTAATTTTGTATTTTCTATTTAGTGAAGTTCTGTTCATTTTATGAACAGACTTGTCTTTCTATTGCCTTTTTTTAATGCTCATTTATTTTGGAAACATACATTCTGGATACCAATCCTTGTTTAATGGTATATATTTCAAATATGCCCCCCTAATCTGTGTTTTTGTCCCCATTTTTTGCAATTTCTAAATGAACAGAAAATCTTTCATTTAACCCGCTTATCAGTATTTGGTTTTATGACCAGTAATTTATTTATCTTATTTGCTGTTGTTTTATAATTTATGTTTTAATCTCAACCCCCAGGATCACATCAAGATTTAAGATCACAAGTTTAGTTTGAAAAAATGAATTAGTAAATAGTGTGTAATATGCCTAGAAAATGTGAAGATATAGTATTTTGTTTTGTTTTGTTTTGGTTTTGGTTTTTGGTTTTTGGGTCACACTGGCAGCACTCAGGGGTTCCTCCTGGCTCTACGCTCAGAATTTGCTCCTGGCAGGTTTGGGGCACAATATGGGATGCTGGGATTCGAACCACCATCTTTCTGCATACAAGGCAAATGCCCTACCTCTATGCTATCTCTCTGGCCTGTAGTTTTTTAACTATGGAGTCAAATCTGCATATTTGACAAGAAAACCAGGCAAAGCCTGAAACATCTCTTTTTTAGTGTCCTGGTGGAACCAGTACCAGGGAAAACAAATACCCATCTATTTCCCTTCACTATTTCTGTGTATGCCAGGCAGGCTCTCTAAATGGTTTGCCTGAACATATAGTTGTTGAGAAGTTTGAAGAATGATTTTCCTTAGGATGAGTTCTCAACCAAAAATCACTGTGAGGATTGGTGCTCCCTTGTGCCTATTATGCTACTCTGTGTGTGATGTTTCCTGAGCCATGAATGAAAACTCACTTGATAACATGTCCTTTACTGAAGTCTGCTTCCTGTGTATTTTACTTTCTTCCCCCAAACTATGTTTCATAGAACCACCTCTGAAGCTAATGAATTGCTCTTAAATCCCTGACTATGCCTTAAAAATGTTCAAATCTCATTTTTTAACCCAGAAGCTTAATTTAGCGTAGGTGAATATTTTTCTAATTTTAAGTTTTTACTATTTCTACCTTATTTTGTATTTCAGAAATACTTTGCATTTATATGCTGTATTAAATTACTTTTAATGACTGTGTGAGAAGCTAGCTCTAGAGATAGCTTACCTGGATTTGAATCATGAATTTTCATAACTTACTGATTTCCACAATATCTCTGCCTCTGTTTTCTTACTTGTAAAATGGGTGTATTAGTAATATTTACCACTTGGTTTACTATAAATATTAACTGGGATAACATAAGCACAATGGAAACACTAATTTTGGCCTATAGTAAACGCTCAATAAATGTTGAAAATTAGTCACCGCGTGTGTTTTCCTGAAGCCTGTGAATGAAAAACAGATCCCTTGATACGTTTTCGAAAGTTGAGATGGCTATGTATATTTTGTCACTTTCTATATGATATTACAAGCAGGCTGTACAGAAGTCTTATTTAGCCATTTAAAGGTACATTTTCAATAGTTTTTTGGAAAAATTTCTAATCTCATGAGTGTTGAGTTGTACTCTGAGATGATAATGAATCTCTTAGTGTTTGCAGAGAAGGAAAAATGTCAAATGAAAACAGATTTCTCTGTAAATCTATACTTTTTATTTCCTTTACCTCCAGAATACTTTTACTCCTATTTTCTGGGTGATTCAGGGGAGAGCAGGGAATTATATAAAGAAGGTTTTTGTCCCCTGGAATAACATTCCAGAGGCTTGAATCTGTTAAATGGATAGAGTTGTAATTTAAATCTGTGCAGTTACCAAAGAAGGTGCTTCCATGAGCATTTCGGTCACTTATCTTTGATATTCTATCAGTGGATCTGACATGAGTTTCCTAAACTTCTCTTTTACTATAACTAATAATTGCAAAGAAGTTGGCATTTGGATGTCACCCATAACCTTTATTAGCATGATTTCCTGCAGAGAAAGGAGGCTGTATCGGAGACCCTTATTTTGTAGATTGATTCAATGACAAATGAGATATTTTCCTTGCATTTAAAACAATTTGCAAAATGGCTTAGTTTAATAAAAGGTGAACTAAATTTGAAGGCAGACCTGGTATTTTCTATCCCTTAATTAGATTTATAACAATGGGAAAAATTACTCAAATATTATCATTAGGCTTTTGTTTCCTCATCTGCATGATGGGGGATGATAATACAATCTAGTTCCTAATGTTGTATAAATGATAAAATGGAAAAGATGGATTTGATAAGACAGAGATTTTTACTTTTTTTCCTTTGGAATTTTTAGTATTCAAATATCATTTTGTGAAGATAATGATGCTATTTTTTCTTTATTTTCTGTACAGTTTCAGAAAAAATATGTTTCTCATGTTCTTTTTTTTAATTTTTTTTTCTGGGTTATACCTGGCAGTGCTCAGGGGTTTCTCCTGGCTCTACACTCAGAAATCACTCCTGGCAGGCTTCGAAGATCATATGGGATGCTGGGATTTAAACCACCATTCTTCTGCTTGCAAGGCAAACACCTTACCTCCATGCTATCTCTCCAGCCCCTGTTATGTTCTTTCTAATGAAGATTATCTTGCGTAGTTCAAACTCAAAATATTTTGGGTAAATTAATTTTATTTCTTGTCACAGCATATACATGTAAGATTAATACCTGATATTCCTAATACACAATGGTACTTTTTTTTTATTGACACTTATCTAGTCAGCACTTTGTTATGGAGCCTCAGTTACCTGATAGTCAATGAAAAGTGGCTGAGAGAACTTTTGTGAGTGACTACATGATGTCAATATCCAAAAATATATGCGTGATTTCAGTAATACTTCTTACTAATTTCAATTGCATGTAAAAACTTTACATGTAGAAACACCTTTTACCAGGTTTTCTTTTTTTTCCATCATTGTGGCAGAACCAATTGGAAATATGAGCATAATACAGTATTTTTCTCAGCTATGTAAACAAAGACATGCATACAAATAAGGGGAATGGATCTCCTTACCACATTCAGAAATAGCCGGGTGTAGTCTGCTCCTTATGTCAACATATTGCAAAAGATAATTGAAATTCCAGCAAGTACCTACGTTATTAGCAGTGGAGTTGATGCCATTATAATCATGTAAACATCCCGACAAGTACAGCCAGATATATTGAAGAATGATTAAATGTTGAAACCTTCTGTAGTACAGTACTTATTAATGTTACAATTTTGGTCCATTATTGGAATATTGGTATCTGCTTGAATTAATGTTTATAATGCTGCTTTACTGCTATTGTCTGCTTGTTTTTATCCTGATTTATGTGGTTAGTAAGCTGAATACAATTTACATGGAATTTTTTTCAAGAAAAGCACTTTGGCAGAAGCACAAATCCTTCTGAATAAACTTTGAATATGGAAATTAAAGAAAGGTACTCTTTCTAATTGTCTATAGTAAGAAATTAGGTATTTTAAAAGGAAACATGGGTTCACAAGAAGATAAACAGACACATAATCCAGAGGCCAGTTTCTGGCAGAATTTCTTAGTTTGATGTGACGCTCTTTTTGACAGTTCTCCTAAGGTAGGTTATTTTGGAGAAAACATATGTTTCCATTTTCTCTCCCTCTGCTTCCCTTTGAGTCCCCAGGCTCCACTAGGGTCACAGAAACATTAAGGCTTTTGTCACTGTGATTAATAGCTCTTAAGATCATCTTTAATTCACTCACTAATGACTGAGGGTCTTTCTGCTCTCCAAGTAATCGGGTGATGTATGAGCCGATAGCACACCTTGTGCCAGAGGTGAAAATCATTCAGGCAATGCAAATATTGTCACGGGAACAAATGTTTTCCCTGTTAATAAAAATTAATGAATTCTACCCAGGAGCTAGTTAAGGAAGCTGTGGTAAAGGAGATCCAAGCACAAATAACTTCTTACTGCTAAGACTCACGTATATCGCCTTTCTAGAGAGGGAAAAAGACCATTCTTCATTCATATTTCTACATTTTCTTGACAGATGAAACAATGGTATATGAATTTAGTTCTCTAAATGTATTATGCTATCTCTAAGTTATTTTTTCAACACTCGGGTGTGTTTAGAATTGTAAAATTAGGCATCTCATCTGATTGAACCTTGGTTAGACTCCAGGTTTCTAGCATGATATTCACTTAATGAATACATTCCTCTCTTCACAGCCTAGTTAAAACCAAGAATATAGTGGTCAGGGTTTATAACGATAAAATGATGTAATGAAGTTTAAATCTGAAAAACTCCTTGTAACACATCATAAAAGATTGATGAAGCAGACTGGCGATTAATAAGTGGTTTGAATAGTTTTGAGAACAAAAATAAGAAAAACACATTTGTTAATTCTATTATTATGGTCATTGACATTTTTCCAACATAAAAGCTTACCTCTTAAAATATTGACTCAGATCATTAAAGCCTTTCCCAACAATATCTACCTGAACTCTCAGTCCATTTTGTAGCACAATAAATACACAATAATGTGAGCTGGTCCCATTCTTCATATATTGAGAAATTTGTTGGCTTTCTTTAAAATTTTGTTATATTTTTATAGTTCATGATTTTTTTCTTTGAATGACCAATTCATTGTCTAAGTGGGATAAATATTTCTGAAATAGCTCCCAGTCCTTTGCCTATCATTTATATCTTAGAATAAGAAAACAGTAAACTTTTAAAAGACATTATTTTACCTCTCCATAGAGCTTATCTACAAAGGAACATATTACCGAGGGGTGGGGGGAAGCTTGACTTGTTACTATTATTTCTGGTAGGCACCCAAGGAGAGCAGCTAATTTGTTCTTCATCAATGCCAAGGACAAATTTAAAAGTGCCAAGTGAATTATGCATTGACATTCGCTGCCTTCTAAAGTGTGATTATTTTCCTCAAATTGTTTGAATAAAAGCATCAACATTTTATCATTTTGTACACTATCTCAGATACTATTTATAAGATTTTTTTTTAAAATGGACAATTTCAACTATCAAAAGGAACATGATAAAATTATTTAAAATATGCTCAATGAAAACTATGAAAGGAAACAAAATTGTTAAGTTTGAAACTAAAGAATGGACAGAAAGGGGATAGTTTTTGTACCCATCAGTATGAAAATTAAGTTCATTCCCCATTCTCCTCCAAAGCAACCCAGAAAGAAATTCTCCCTGGTCAACTTAAAACAGGCCTTTATTCTAGATGGCCACAGCTCCAGCTATCTATAGTTTTTGGGTCCTGAGCTTTCAGATCATTTGTGGTTCTCCCCAGTTCTCATGTACCTCTCAGGATACAGTATGGGGATTTGTATTTTTAACAAGTACCTGAGACGATTCTTAAACAAAGCTTAAAAAACACAACTCAATATTATTAGGAGAAATCATGATACTATTGACTGTAATTATACAGATGATTGTTATTTGCATAAATTTTTCCATAATTGGTTTTCACTGTTCCTATAAAAATTCATATCTTACTCTTGATTCCAAAAGAAAAATGTTAAGTTTACACAGCTTCAGTACATACCTGGTGGGTAAAGGGTTTGGGCAAGTGTAGACACAAGGAAATCAAATATGAGCTTTTTTTTTTCTTGCCCAGAGAAGTTCTAATCACATAGTAAACAGTTAGAATTTACACGGGTCTTTATTTAATTAAGCTTGAGAACCACTATTTAGTTGCAGCTGGAGCAGAATCTTGGCACAGAATTGTGTAGTTGAGTGTAGCCTTTCACCTCTCCCCTCTTAACTATGCTTATAAGAATGTGCGTGTTTCTTTAAAAAGGGGGCTGCAGTTTTCTAAGTTTTATTTGTAGTCTTTGATATAAGGGTCACCTCATTGTGCACACATTTTAAAATCCAATAGTAAAGAAAATGGTGAAATAGGTGTTTTGCTTCATGGGGCATATTTTAGTCTATAAGACTGAAATAATTTATCCATAGGATAAAGTTTCCTATGTTTTATATACATTGGTCAGATTAACCCAATGTGTGAAACAAAATATATACCAAGAAAACTCATATAGAAGTTCCAGTTATGGATTTTTTGTAAGTCTCAGGCTATCTGGCCACTTGATACCCTATTTCTACATACCAATGATGACTCTTAGTTAAATAGTAGCTACTTCCTTAGACAAGGTATACCAGTTCCCTATCGTTGTCATCTCCCTGTTTTTCCACTTTATGTTTTTTAGCCTTCTTCCATTTGACTTCTATATATGTAGACACAAATTTCTGTTCATGAACATAGAACCAAATAAGATTATCTGAAAATCTCAATATGATGAATCAAAGCTTTAGATTTTGTGGCACACCAGTAGACCTACTCGTATTTGCCTTGGCAAATATTAAAATTCATTTGGAACTTTTGGTTTAACCAGGAGGAAATCAATAGTTAAAATTTAGAGAAATCAACCAGAGGCACAGATCTGAAATCTCTCTCTCTCTCTCTCTCTCTCTCTCTCTCTCTCTCTCTCTCTCTCTCTCTCTCCCTCAACTCTCACCTACAAGCATTTGCCTCCTGGGAAAAAGTAGAGACCTTTTTCAATTCCTGGATCTTTGTTTTCTATCATTTTAGAATGCACTGTTTAGGATAATGTTCTACTAGCAATAGTAAGACAGTAGGCAGTGCCAAGTTTAGAAAATAATTCTTGAGACGTCTCTGCGAGATTTTTTTGTTGGTTTGTTTTGCTTTGTTTGGGTTGGAGTGGGTTTCTGGGCCACACTTCAGTGCTCAGGGGTTACTCCTGGCTCTGCACTCAGGAATCCCAAGCAGTGCTCAGGGGATGCTGGGAATAACCTGGGTTGACCACATGCAAGGCAAATACCCTAACTGCTGTACTATGGGCCCAGCCCCGATATACAAGGCATTCTAGTCTTTAGTTACCACACTTCTTTAGTTCTCTGCATCTTTGTCCAAGACTGAGTTTCTAAGGCTGACAGATCTGATACTCCGTTTCTACCCTCCCCTTTTAAGAAAAGGACACAAGTTCAGATTCCTCCACCAGCTAATTATTTGGTCTTTGTATAACTCAACCATAAACCCTTCGGTGTAGTCTAGGCCTGCTTCTTTGAGAGGACAAATCTTATCTTTTTTTTTATAAGCAAACAGGATGGCTTAGATAGGGCTTTATAGGACATTTGCTAGAGCATAATTTAATATGACTCATTTCCCCTTATATGTAAAGACAGTGACTAAAACAGAGAAGAAGAAAACCAAGCCTAGCAATATTATTGGAAACTTGCATTTGAAAATGTATAAAATTCTACTGGAGCTGAGGGCTTTATTTAAAATGACTTGGCTTTCTTTGCTTGGTTGTCTAAATAGGCCTTGTGATACCATTTTTTGGCCTCACTTTGAACCTAGTATAATAAAGAAGGAAATGAAAGCAAAGGTAAACTTAAAGTATTGTTTTACTCTAAATGCTTTCAGTAAAGGGTCTTGTTATCTAATGATTGGTACTAGATGGCTGGTATAAATCGTACAGTCTGTTCTTTACACTCATGGCTAAAGGAGGCAGAGGCAAAGGAAATCAATTGGAACTAGCAGGTAACAAATGACCAGTCTTAGGCAAACATAGCAGGTGGGGAAAATAGACTTGTGGACAAAGATTACTAGAAAATAGTGAGTGAAGATTTTTTCCTTCTCTTTCAGGATCCAGTGTAATTATACAAAGTAACTAATTGGACAAGTATGAATGACAGAATTATTTTATTTGTTGCTGATGTTGGGCCTTTGGCTTGGATGTCACTAGTTATGTAAAGGTTCACTAAAATATATGAGAATTTGAACTTGATTGGCTTCAAAATATGAATGATGTGGTAAAATAAAAATTAACACAAATTATTAATATAGTACTATATTGGGTTACTATAGTTCAACTCTAATTAATTTGGGTCTGAATTATATTCAATGTGGGATGTAGATACATTGAATACATTGAAATAATTTAAGATACAGCTTACAAAATTAAGTAGCGAGGAAGGTAAAAGTCTAAAAATGCTCCCAATGAAGGATGGCATTTATAGCTACATAACATTTTCTGCCAGAGGCCATCCAGAATATTGGAAATAATGGTTTATTGAAAAACAAATTACTTTTAACTACTTCTAGAAATTAGATGGAATTACTGTTAAGTGTAGGATCTTGCTGAAGTGACCAAACATTTTCTACTTTTAAATTCTCTCTTTGTGTGTGTGTGTGTGTGTGTGTGGGGGGGGGGAAATCTGGTAGTGCTCAGGGGTTACTCCCAGCTCTCTGCTCAGAAATCTCTCCTGGAAGGCACAGGGGGACCATATGGGATGCTAGAATTTGAACCACCGTTGGTCCTGGGTCGACTGCTTGTAAGGCAAATGCGCTACCACTGTGCTAGCTCTCCAGTCCTACTTTTAAATTCTCCAAACATTTTTGTCTTTTTATTTTCCAAGATATATATATGCATACATATATGTATTCTTAATATATATACTTTATGTAGTTATGTATAAAACAATACATATATTAAATACATGTATACATATATATTTATTTAAAGGTTTAACTGCCTTGTTAAAATTTCAAATTTCTTAGTTAAATTATATCTCTGAACTTTGAACTGGACGAGTTTCTGGTGCTCTGCAGCACTGAGACCACTATATTTGTGTTTTCCTTTCATGTTTGTCAGTGAAATTTTCATGCATATCATCCTATTTTATCTTCATAACAATCCATTGAGTTAGACTGATCAATAACAGCAGGAAGATTTAAGGGCATAGTGATAGTGTAGGGTCTCATATCTCAATGTTGCAATTACAAATCTGTTCAATATCCTAACATCAAGCTGCTGAATAGAATAAGTTAGGATATTTCCTGGGATGAATTATCAAGAGACTTTCTTTACCTCAGCTTACATGTTATCTGCTAGAAACATGACAATCATTCATGATGTGGATAATTTCTGAATATGTGTTCTGTACCAGTAACTCTGTTAGGCTCTAAAGACTGTTGTGGAAAATAAAATAGCCATCTTTCACCTTTAAGCATAAGTCAAGGTGGTAGTTAGTTACTATTCAAACCAAATGTGAATCAATGTAAATTACTTCTTTTTTTAAATTAATACATTTTAATTGAGTCACCATGAGGTAAACAGTTGTTTATCTCATATAAAAGTTGTTCATGATTGTGTTTCAGTCATATAATGTCCAGCACTCATTCCTTCACCATCAATGCATATTTCCTGCCATTAATATACCCAATTTCTCTCCCACCCTCTTCCTGCCTGCCTCTATGGCAGACATACATTCTCTCTCTCTTTCTCTCTCTCCTTTCTAGACACTTTAGTTGGCAGTATTGTTACTGAAGAAATATTATACATATTACTTTACCTCTTTTCATCACTCAATTCCTGTCCAGAGTTGTCATTTCCAACTATTATTGCTATCACTGTCATCGTGGTCCCTTTTCTGCCTTAGCTGCACTCTCCTCATACACTTTGTGGCAAGCTTTCTACCATAGACCTATCCTCTTGGTCCTTTTTGGGTATTATAACCATGATAGCTTATATTATATCTCAAAAACAAGTACATTCTGAGTTAAATGATTTAGAGGTAGAGGGATAGACATAGAATGGAGAATGAATTACTTTTTATGTGAAATTATTTTAACAATAAGATGAATTTTCTGTACATTACCTCTGAGACAGAAATACACATATATTCTCTCACTCAAGCTCTTATAGTAGTTTAATTGGAGAATTGACTCAAGTGTGCAGCAGCTTTTGATTTCAATTAATATTGTTGGAATAATTATACTTGGGATATCAAGAAAAGTGAAATGTAGCAAATCTGATCAAGTATTTTGAGCTCTCATTCTGACCTGTTAAATGCCATTTCCAGCAGAGGGATTTCAGAGTCATAGAATTATGCACTTACAAAAGACTTGAGTTGACTCCAGTCTCATTTTATGAACTGTGATACTTCCAAACATTCTTAGTTAAAATTAATTACCCTTCCTGTTCCCATGACTCTTTGGGTTACATACTTCAGTTGTTTTATAGTTATTCAAGTGTTTTACTCCTCCCCTAGACTGAGTTTCCTCTGGGCAAGATTTCTCTGCATGTTTCTGCATCTATTTTACGTTCATTGCTTTCCTGTGTGTTGCGTAAAGGTAGTGTAAGATGGACACTCAGATTCAGAGCTTCTGCCTTGAAATTTTTTTTCATCACATAAAACCTTTTTTTTTTTTTTTTTTTTTTTTTTTGGTTTTTGGGCCACACCCAGTGACGCTCAGGGGTTACTCCTGGCTATGCGCTCAGAAGTTGCTCCTGGCAGGCACGGGGGACCATATGGGAACCGGGGGATCGAACCGCGGTCCGGTCCGTCCTAAGGCAGGCACCTTACCTCCAGCGCCACCGCCCGGCCCACATAAAACCTTTTTGCATTTCTTCTCTGGTTTGCGATAGCAGAGAAAAGATTTAAGAGCTCATCTGTAAGAGTAATTTTAAATAAACTTTTCTTTGTCAAATATAAAAGAAAGTGCAGAATAGTTTCTCTATTTCATCAGTAGTGTGTCTCCAACAATTCTGAAGATTTGTGTTTTGTGTTTTCTAAAGAATCAGAGCCTAAGTTATTTAACAATAGAAATGTATTTTCTGTCACTTTTGGGTCTAGGAGGTCAGGATGCTGGAGAGATTCCCCCCCCCCCTTTTGTCTTGCACCTATATGGTTATCTTCTTTCTGAGTGGTTATATGGTTCTTTACACTGTGTCCAATATTCAGATTATTGATAGCTGAATCTTCTTCTCAGGAAAAATTTGATTTGACTATACTTGAATAACAAATAACAAAGAAGTATTGTTATTTTACTACTCTTTTAAAGATACTACTCTCTAAATATAATCATGTTCTGAGGCTCTGGAGGATACAATTTCAGGGATACAAATTTAATTCATAATAATTTTATTAATCTCTTAAGATAGATAGGCAAATTTCAAACATTTTATCTTGAAAAGGAGTTACAGTGCTAAGAAAGATACTGGTAATATAATATTCTTCTTTTTTGTTATATGGTGGTTTTTAATTTTAACAAATACTCTATATTCTTTGACTATACCATTTCTGTTCAAGATGTTGATGCGTTTAGAGCAAAGTTATTTTCACACCTAAACTGAGCCTAAAATGAGATTTAAATGAGCTTAATCATGTTTTTTCCCCCTCAGGGTAGGTGATGATGGTGGAATTTGGGCCTCACCCCTGGTGCTAAGGGGCTTTTCCTCTCTCTGTACGTAGGAGAAACGCTTGGCAATATCTGGCAGACCATATGTGGTTTGAGTTGTCCAACTGGAGTTTCCTGGAATTCAAGGCATAGCTTATTTACCACAGTTCTTTGAATAATACAAGGTTGCCTTCCTTTTAATGTTGAAATTAATGAGGTTTAGTCTATTACTCTTGCTAATAAGGACAGTGAATTTCCTTTGAATAGTTGTAGAAGTTTCTTTTCCATAAAAATGCATGCAAGTATTTGTCTCATACTGCCTTTCTCTATAAACAAGATGAATTATTCTGACACACTTAATTTAAATGAAAATTTTAGTACAGCAAACAAGAAGACTATTTTTTGTTTATTTTTTATTTTTATTTTTATTATTTTTTTTGTTGTTTCTGGGTCACACTAGGCAAAGCTCAAGGCCTACTCCTGGTTCTGCATTCAGAAATTGTTCCTGGTAGGCTCGAAGGACTATATAGGACACCAGGAACCAAACCCCAGTCTATCAGGTTGGCCTGTGAAAGGCAAATGCCCTGCCACTGTGCTATTGCTCTGGCCCTGACAAGACTATTATATTGCATTAAAAACTAAAGAATAACATTTGATCAATAAACCAGTACAGCATAATTTGTGATTTTACATGGTATAATTTTGATTAAAAAAGAGAAGAAAAATGTTGAAAGTATATATCTTTCTTAATATATGTGTATATATATATATATATATATATATATATATACATATATATAAAGAGAAGACATCTTGAAAACGGGTCCACACCATGAGATGTTCTCGGTTTGCATGATTGTTATAGAAAAAAAAAAAAGGTGGAGGAAATGGAGAAAATATAGGGACTGAATTTAGATTTATCTGGTTCTAAATATCTTTATCAGTAAATTTGGTCTTGATTGCTTTCTATCTAATAGAAATGTCATGAAGATTAACTTTATCTACACATGTAGTCTTATACATAGTAGTCATTTTCTTTCACATTTTCAATTTGTTTTATGGTGCTAACTGGATAGTTACTTGATATCAACATTTCATGATTTCACATATGGAAGATGGATTTTCATGATTATTGTGCGAGAGTCTCTGTTCCATTTGCAGCTCAATTAATCTCATATTAGTTGTAATTACTCTTCTAACCCTTTATTCCAGTAATTACTAAACTTGTGACTGCTATAAACTAGCTCACATATGTTTCATGCTATTAGTGCAGAAAACTGCTCATTTACTTCAAATCAGATGGATTTCAAAGGTGAAAAACATTTTTCAGCATGAATGAACTGAAAAGGATGGCGAGTGAACATTAATTTACCACCATCGTTGGAAGTTTTAGGCAACTGCCATTAATAAGTTGATGTCATCTTCAGTCTCCTAAAGAGACTCACCTCAACATCTGAGGTTCTGTGTTCCATCTAGATATCCACCATTTTGAAGTTGTGTTATGTTTGAACTTGGGCTGTTTCTCAGTACACTAAATAATTTAATACTTTTAATTTTCAAATTCAATGTACAGAGCACACACTTATCTGAAAAATCAGTAGGAGAATGCTGATGATTTTTTTATGATTAAAATATTCTAGCTTATTTTCTCTCATAAGATTTAAAGAAATCGGCTTATCATTTATTAGAATTTAAAATTTTGTGTTAGCAGAACATTTGGTGGGCAGTTTCAAAATAATGAAAAAGTACTTTTAAAAATTTATTATGGGTATATTAAAATATAAAAATAAAGAAAAATTGGAGCGGGAATGATAGCACAGTGGTAGGGCTTTTGTCTTGCATTTGGCAGAGGAGAAGAAATAATTTCTCAAAGAAGAAATACAAATCGTGGGGTTGGAGTAGTGGCATAGAGCAGTACGGTGTCTATCTTGCTGGCTAGGACAGACTGCGGTTTGATTCCCCGGCATCCCATACGGTTCCCCAAGCCAGTAGAGATTTCTGAGCATGTAGCTAGGAGTAACCTCTGAGTGTCATGGGGTGTGGGCCAAAACCTCAAATAAGTAAATAAATAAATACAAATGGCCAAAGGCACATGAAAAAATGTTCCACATCACTAATTATCAGGGAGATGCAAATCAAAACAACAATGAGGTACTATCTTACACTACAGAAACTGGTACACATCAAAAGAAAAAGAACAATCAATGCTGGCAGAGATGTGGAAAGAAAGGAACTCTCATTCACTGCTGGTGGGAATGTCTTCTAGTTCAACCTTCATAGAAAAATAATATGGAGATACCTCAGAAAACTGGAAATTGTGCTCCCATATGAACCAGCTATACCACTCCTAGGGATATACCCTAGGAACAAAAATAAATCAATACAAAAATGCCTTCCTAGCAGTTATATTTATTGCAGTGCTATTTACATTAGCTAGAATCTGGAAACAACCAAGATGCCTTCAACAGATGAATGGCTAAAGAAACTGGTACATATACACAATGGAATATTATGCAGTCATCAGGAGAAATGAAGTCACAAAATTTTTCTATACATGGATGACATGGAAACTGCCTTGCATGTGGTTGACCAGGGTTGATCCCTGGTATCCGATATGATCCTCTGAATCTACCAAAAGTGATTTCTTAGCACAGAGCTAGGAGTAACCCCTGGGCACTGCCAGGTGTGGCTCAAAAATGAAAGAAGGAAGAAAGTAAGGAAGGAAGGAAGGAAGGAAGGAAGGAAGGAAGGAAGGAAGGAAGGAAGGAAGGAAAAGACAGAAAAAAATTCATGTAAATTATTCAGAGATAGTCACATTCATTTTGGTTATGTAGGTGATAATTTTTTTCTTTGTATAAATATCATGTGAGTAAAGGTATAGAACCATGGTATATGTTTTGAAAACCTGGCTTATTATTTTTTATTAATATATTTATTTAAACACCTTGATTACAAATATGATTGTAGTTGGGTTTCAGTCATGTAAAGAACACCCCCTATATATTGTGTTATTTTTTTATATTGTTTAATAGTATTTTTTAAAAAATATAGCTGCATTGAATTCCATTGTGTTTATTTTCTCAAAGCTTATATTGTTGGAGCTTTGATTGTTAAGATTTTTTATTATTATAAATAGTGCTCTACCAGTGGAGCAGTTTAGAGTGTGAACTTTTAAATATGCTCTATTGATTAATGATTGACAAAGGAGCCTTTTCAAAACCTACATTTCATCAGCTTTATTGTGGCTATAGTAACAGGCACTTTTATAGAGGGCTATGCTGAGTTATTTGGTATAGTCTATAGTTAGTGCCTGCTTCATAACAAAATGTTCAACAGTTAAGCCTGTTTGTTTATCCAATACTTTCATGTATAATATGAATTCTAGAAAAGAATTCTCCTGACCAAATTATAACTATTAAAATATTTTTTTCACATAACCATCCTTGGGCCATATTTGGACAGAACTTGAGAGTATATATATTGAATATAGGCAACTTGAGGTGGTGATTCACTGTTCTGTTCTTCCTAGCGAAAGCATAGAAATACATCTCTCTTAATTAATGTTATTCTTGTGTCATTGAGATCATCATCTTAGGGCATATAAAAAGAACTGAGAATTTTGAAAGTTCCTCAGACTGGAGAATTAGATTTTTATGTTGTTAGCTTATACATATTTTATTGATCATAACTGTTTATCTGGGGTGTATGCAAGTAGGGAGTTTCTGCAAATAAATATTAAATCTTAATTTTTCTACTTTTCCTCTGTTCAGCTTTGGACATCTGGGTCTGGCTTTTCTTATTGTAGCTAAACTGCCTATATGGTATTGGGTGTTTCTGTAGAATATAACAGAGCTTTTCCTTCAACTGAATCTGAAACTCTTCCAAAGTTAGAAGAAGGAAAAAAAAAAGCCTAACTGAAAGAAATCACTTGTTTGACTCTAATAATCTGCAGAAACTGGTTAAAGCATTAAACAAAAAATAAATGAATCAGATAGTTAGAACTAGTATGTCAAGAAAATAGACAGAACATAAAATGCCTCTGGAATCTGTAGGATATTTTCTGGTACAAGGGGGTTTCTGAGTCATGGTTCATTTACAATGTCTGTTTCCTCACTCAGGGAAGGGTTTCTAATAGATTCAAGGAGACACGAAGCTTTGCAAATGTCTTGCTCAAATAAAGGCAGCTCTGTGAGGGATAGATTTGTTCTGTTTATGGAGAAAACTTGCCAGTCATGTTTCACATTGTATACCCTTCAGAACAACCGTCTTCTTTCACATCATGGTGAAGATGGAGGTTTGTACAATCATATCTTCGAGGCCTCTGATCAGATGGACCATAAGCTGTGATTTTTGTAGACTAACTAGCGATTGACCACCAACTAGTTCCAGAAGTTTTGGAACTTAGAGACATGCAACATTAGTCAGATCAGAAAGACTTAAAAAATGTCAAGCTGAAATTTTGCTACCATAAAATCAGATGGAAGGGTTAGCTGTGCCCCTGAAAGGATGCTGTTTTCAGCTTTGAAGCCAAAGACTCATGGTCTTTGCATGGGAGGAATTTGACAAAACCTTAGCAGTCTTGAAGATGCTTGTCTTACTTTCCAAGGTCAGACTAAGAAATTGAATTCATGAGCCAATGCTGCAGGAGGTGGTCTCCCAGAACAGTGAGGTTTTCTTTATTTCAATTGGAATAACTACAGGTCTGTTGGGAAGATGATGAAATATCATAGACTTAATGGAAGCTTTAAGCATTTGACTATAAATTTTGGCAGACAGAGAAAGGTACATTTTTGGTTTGTTTGCATCTTAGACTAAAATCTCTGGGACCACTGGAAACTAAGCAAATATCATTTGACTATGTCAGGGCACATCTGTCTTTCATGGATATCCCAGCTTGGGTTTGCTTCAAGGTTAAATATTACCTCTGTGGTAATTAATAATTATTTCAATATTAAACCTAATGAAGATTCCGTGTCAAAAAAGAAGTTTCAAAAATTTAGAAGGCAGTTTGATTTAAGCTTACATAAAGTCAGTTTTGGTTTTGTTTCAATGATACCAGACAGTTTGGGCAAGACTTGAACCTTACTAGGAACTCAACTTCCTCATCTGAAATAGGGTTTGATAACTCCCTTCTGTTTCTTCTTCTGCTAAAGGATCTTATTTGTAATGATGCCAAAAGAACCCTTTTAATAATTTTAAGATCTCTATGAAGAATTGCCATTAAAGCAAATCCCTATCAGTTTTTTTTTCCCTTGAGTGTCCTAATTGTGTAAGTTAGTTAACAGAAGACAATAGTTGAGGAGAATTATAGAAAACATATTCACCACTCCTGAGGTCAGTAAGCCTAAGAGTAGGGTGCTAATATAGTTGGATACTAGTGAGAAATCTTTTTGACTTGGAGCTACTGTCATGCCTTACCTGGTAGCAAAATAGTAAGCTCTCCCGTTTTGTTGTTCTTAAGAAAATCCTGGTATGAGGACACCACTTTCTTTCTTTTTTTTTTAATTTTTATCACAGTGAAGTGAATTACAAATCTTTCACAGTAATATTTAGGGTACATAGTGACAATGAATCGAGGGCACTCCCACCACCAGTGATGGAGGACACCACTTCCAAAACCTCACCTAAACTTAATTATCTTCCAAACTCTCATTTTTAAATACCATATATTATAGACTAGAATATCAACATATAATTTTTAGGAGGGGTTGCAAATAATCTTAACAGAGTGCAAATAATCATAACAATCATATTCCAAAATTGGTTGAGATTTTTTTGTCTGCCATTAAATGTCTTAATCAATCTAATTGAGAAAAAACATGGCTATAACTTCTAAGGAAATGTCATTTCTTGAAGGAAAGACATTTTAGGCAAAATAATATTTCTTTGAGATCTAAATGAAGTTAATTGTGTGTGTAGATGGTAGCTTTTTCTATTTTGTTCTCTTTTAGCTTCCTTCACATATAAAGTCTTTACTAAAGAAACCTGTTTTTTTGTGTGTTTTGTTTTATTTTGGGGCTACACTTGGTGGTGCTCAAGCTGGCTCTGAACTTAGAAATCACTCCTCGAAGGTTTAGGGACTATATGGGATGCCAGGGATTGAAATCAGGTTGGCCACATGCAAGGCAAGCACCTTATCTTCTGAATGACAAACTGCAGTTTAAGATCATCTTGGGTATTTTAATATGAATTTAAGTTTTAGAAGCACAATAGGAGAATAATGATGAGAGATTCCTAACCCACATTTAGTTATTTCCTCTAGATATTTTTGGTTTATTTATTGCTTATTTAAAATAATAAATATAATAATTATAATTTATTTTATACTTGCTGCTACTTGTCAAGGCTTTTATTTTCATATACTACTCTCAAATAGGACTGGTGACATTTCATTTTATATATAAGAATACAGGGATTAGAGACTAAAAAATTTGTCCAAAGCTTTGTACTCTTGAATGGTTAAACTTGTTTATAATCATTCAGACGCATAAAGTAAGTATTCAAAAGTGAAGATTTTGTGACCTATAAAGTTTATATTATTTATTGAGTTTAGGTTTGATTTAATACACATTGATTAATATACTAGATAAATTAATTTTTGCCAAATGGTAAAATTTAATTTTTAATGATGACTTGTTTGAGATTTTAGTGTATTTGGCTTTAAAATGATAATATTATACATTTTTTGTTTCAAGTAAATCTTACAAATTTCCCAATTAAATGAATATATCTGGAATGTCAGGCATGCCTTTTGGATTCTTAGTCAAAAAATAAATCTAAGGTTTAGTATCTATGAGAATAAAATGTATTTTATATGACTTGTATTTCTTAGAAATAGTATTGTTCTTTTTGTAAACTCAGGCAATTATGTTTGTGTGTGAGTCTGTGGTGCTGGGGTTCTCACACGTGCAAAGATAGTACTTTACCATTGAGCTACATCCCTGGCTAGTTCTCAGTTTTTTTTTTTTTTTCGGTTTTTGGGTCACACCCGGCAGTGCTCAGGGGTTACTCCTGGCTCCATGCTCAGAAATTGCTC
>PVKC010005222.1:0-12343 GCA_004027635.1 Crocidura indochinensis | reverse complement strand
CAGTGCATGCTCGCTTTGGCAGCACATATACTAAAATGGGAACGATACAGAGGAGATTAGCATGGCTCCTGCGCAAGGATGACATGCAAATTTGTGAAGCATTCATATTTCTAAAAATAAATAAATAAATAAAAATAGGACAGTGCAAGTGGAAAGACAAGAAAGAATTAGAGAAAAGCAAATATGAGGATAGTATTTAAAAAGAAAATCCAGATAGAGTACAGGGATAAACTGCTAGCTAGGCTTACATGTGGCAGACCCTAGCTTGGTCCCTTTCACTATATAGAGTATAGTGTACCCTGCCAGAAGTGTCCCCTTGGCAGAGTCAGGACTAAACCTGAAGGATTTTCAGGTGTGTTCCCCCAAACAAAACAAAAAATAGGCAAAGTAATTGGATATCTTATGAAAAAATACTCGAGAGATGGCAAAACTTTTACCAATTAACAAAGAACCACTGACCAGTTGGTAAGGGAGATTGGAAGTGGACATCAGAAAGAAGAATGTATGCTAGAATTCACAGCAATCTGGAAATATTCATTGTAAGGCAAACAGCTTCATGTTCCTTAATGGTGTCTTGGGGCAGCCTTAATATAGCATGATATAATAATTGTACTCATGAAAAATGAGTAAAGAAGATAATGTATTCCAAAATCTTTCCTTGGAAAATATCAACATTTTAAAACCATCAGAACCTAATAGTTAAGCTTCAAGGACTCAAGAAACCTTATCCCATTTCCTGGTTCTGACAGATAATAGGGCTCTTCTTGTTAGACCGTGTATCCCACTCACTGAATTCTCTGGACCTCATTCTGGCAGGATTTGAGTTTGTCATGACTACAGTGACTTCATAGGGGATGTAGTTACAAAAAAAATACTGTGCACTGCCATCGGTGCCAAACCAACCTATTTTATTATTTTATGAAATGCTAAAATCCCTAACAGGAGATGAAACACACCCTCCATAAAAACTGTATTCAATGGAACATTTACGAAACTAATTATTTTACTATTTTCAATGTTTCTCTATATGAATCTATTTTATTTCAAAGTGCATGCTTATTTCTAGTTAAAGCCTCTTTATGTAACTTTTTAGTGACCATCTTTTTAAAAAATTGGTTTTATTATTAAATCGCCTTGAGATAGTTAAAAAGTTGAGTTTTGAATATACAATGTTCCAGCACCCATCCCTTCACACACCTCTCTCTCTCTCTCTCTCTCTCTCTCTCTCTCTCTCTCTCTCTCTCCCTCCTCCTCCTTCTTCAAAATTGCTCCTGGCTTGGGGGACATTATGGGACTCTGGGGGATCAAACCACAGATGCCTTACTGGTCCCTCTCTTTCTCTTTTTTATCTTTTCAAGAACCATGGTTTGCAATAGTGTTATTGAAGGCTTATTATGCATATCACTTTACTTCTTTCCAATTCCCAATTCTTGTCCAGAGTAATCATTTCCAACTATTACTATCATAGTGGTCCTTACTCTGTCTTAGCTGCACTTTCCACCCAACATTTCTATTGTATTTGGGTATTATGCTAATATTTTTTTGGGGCCACACCCAGTGACGCTCAGGGGTTACTCCTGGCTATGCGCTCAGAAGTCGCCCTGGCAGGCACGGGGGACCATATGGGAACCGGAGGATCGAACCGTGGTCCGTCCTAGGCAAGGCAGCAGGCACCTTACCTCCTGTGCCACCTCCCGGCTCCCTAATATTGTTTTATTTTAATATCCTGAAGATGATATTATATCTGACCCCCTTCCTCTTTGTAGTACAATTTGAAGTTGGGGAAGGTGATGACTCTAATCTTTTCCCCCCCAATAATTGTTTTAGCTATTCATGGAGGTTTTGTTTCATATGATTTTCAGGTGTGTTTGATCTATTTCTTTGAAAAATGTCATCATAGTAATAGGAATTGTATTGAATTTGTACAATGCTTTGGGGAAGTATTGGCATTGCTTTGGGGAAGTATTGGCATTTTAATAATGTTAATCCTTCTAATCCGTGAACATGGCGTATATTTCCATTTCCTTGTGTCTTCTTTTATTTCTTTTGTTTGTTTGTTTGTTTGTTTTGTTTTTGGGCCACACCCAGTGACGCTCAGGGGTTACTCCTGGCTATGCGCTCAGAAGTCACTTCTGGCTTGGGGGACCATATGGGAAACCAGGGGATTGAATCGCAGTCTGTCCTAGGCTAGCGCAGGCAAGGCAGGCACCTTACCTCCAGCGCCACCGCCCGGTCCCCTTCTTTTATTTCTTAAAACAGTATTTTGTAGCTTTATTCATATAGGTCTTATACCTCTTTAGTCAAATTAGAAATACTTGAACTTCTGAGATACAATTGTGAATGGGATTATTTTTTAATAGTACTGTTTTTTTTCTTTCATTATTTGTATTTAGATGTAAGAAAACCATGGACACTTGCCTGTTAATTTTATAGCCTGTACCTTTATTATAATAATCTATTGTTTACAGAAGCTTTAATGTAGAACCCATGAGATTTTCTAAATGAAGTATCATATCATTTACAAATAATGAGAACTTGATTGTTTCCTTTCTCTCTGCATACACTTGGTAATGTTTTCTTGCCTAACTCCTATAGCAAGTACTAGATTCTCTCATTTTGTGGCATACAGGTTCTCCAAGTAACCTTTGATATCTGTGGTGTCGATTGTGATTTTCTCTTTCATTTCTGATTAAGTTTATCTTGGTTCTTTGTGAATTTTGCTTGTGGTTTACTGATCTTGCTTATTTTTTTTTAAAAAGAATCAACTCTTTCATTGATCACATGAATTTTTTTATATTCCAGTTCATTAATTTCTGCTCTAAGTTTTATTATTTCCTTCTTCCTGCCTGCTTTTGGTTCATTTTGCTAGTTATTTTTTAGTTTCTTAAGCTGTGTAGTCAAGATTTTTTTTATGTGGGCCCTTTCTTTTTTGCAGATGAATGCTTGAAAAGCTATGACTTTTCCTCTTAACAATGCTTTATATCCCACAGGTTTTAGTAACTAATATTCTCATTTTCATTTGTTTCCAGGAATCTTATTTCCTCTTTGGCCCACTTTTATTCAGCAATGAGCTATTTTGTTTCCAGGTGTCTGAGTTGCTTATCTGTTTGTGACTAATGTTGTTTCTTTGTCTGAGAAGGTAGTTGGTATGATTTCTATTTTCTTGCCTTTGTGAAGGTACATTTTGTTTCCAGCAGGTGGTCTATTCTTGAGAATGTCCCATGTGCACTACGGAAGAAAGTGTATTTGATTTTGGGGGCTGAAAAGCCCCATCTCTTTCATTTTTCTTTCAATGCAAGTATATTCTTCCTGAACTTTAGTGTAGTTGATCTATTATGAAGGCACCGAGCAGTGTTAAATTGTCTCCTGCTGCTATTGCATTACTATCAATGTCTTTCTTTAAATTTATTAACAGTTGGTTAAATATTTTGCTGGTTTCTCATTAGGTGCATATATGTTTAGAATCATGAGTTTTTCATGGAGTGTACATGCTCCTTAATCATTAAGAAATGACTTTCTTGCTGTCTCTTACAATCTTTTTGAGCCTGAAATCTATGCTGTCTGATACTAGTATGGCCACCCCAGACTTATTAAAGGGATTATTTACCTGAAGAATCACCTTCTAACGTTTGACTTTGAATCTGTGTTTTCTGTGACTGCTCCAATGTGATTTTATGAGCAGTAGAAACTTGTATTTAATATCTAATACACCCTGCCTCTTGTGTCTCTTAATTGGGATGCTTAGTCCATTTACATCAAGAGAGACTATTTGCCTGGAGTTTGTACTATATTTTCAGAGAAGTTTGATGTGTTTGTAGAGTTTGTCCTATTTTAAAGTAGTCTTTCTTTTGTAAGTGGTTTGGAGTCTATGAAATTCCTGACCTGTTGTTTATGAAGTTGTTTATTGTTCCTTCTAATCTGAATCAAAATCTGGCTGGTTAAAATATTCTTGGTGAGGTATTCATTTCATTAAGTTTTTTTTTCTATTATACCCCACCATTGTCTTCTGACCTCAAAATTACCTTTGGTAAACCTGTAAATCTTAAAATGCTCCTTTTGTGTAATTTCCTTTTGTAACCTTGCTGCTTTCTGTATTCTATATCTGCCTGTGATTTTTATCATTGTGATTATGAGATGTACCTTGGGGTGTTTCTATTTGGATTTCTTTTAGCTGGTACTCTTCAGACATTAAGGACGTGGGTGCATGCATTGTCCATGTCTGGGAATTTCTCAGCAATGATATCTTTAACTGTTGCTTTTTCTTAAGATTTTCTTCCTGGCTATCTGGAATCCCAGTGGTTCTTTGTTGTTTTGTTGAATTTATCCCAAAGTTTTCTTCTCATATATTTATTTACTTTGAGCACTTTTTCCATATTTTTTGTTGTCTGGAATTTTTCTACCTTTAAATTCAAGCCTACCGATTTGGTCTTCAGCATTCTTCTGGTGAGGTGTTTCATTGATTTTTTTCATATTATCTACTGTGGCTTTTTGTTGTTGTTGTTGTTTTTTATTTTTGGGGTCACACCCAGCGGTGCTTAGCGGTTATTCCTGACTCTGTTCTCAGAAGTTGCTCATGACAGGCATGATGGGGACCATATGAGATGCCTGGATTCAAAACACCATCTGTTTAAATCTGCTGTGTGCAAGGCAAACACCCTACCACCATGCTATTTTTCCAGTCCCTTATCTACCAAGTATTATAGTATTATAGTCCTGACATTTTAGTTTGTATTTTTTTCATTTTTTGATCTCATATCCTCATGTATTTTATTGGCAGTACATTCCATTGTTTCTTTGATATTGTTGTACGTTCTAAACATTTCCACTTTGAACTTCATTTTAGAAAGATTTTATAGGGGGTTACTACTGATTTGGTCTGCAGGACTGCTATCTTTACTCATATGTGTGGTATGGTTTCTATCCTACAGTCCGTTTGGAGTCTCAATGTGCTTCTTTTCAATGTCATTGTCAGTCTTCTCCACTGCAGTGAAGATCTTAGGGTAGCTTATATGGGTGAGAGATTTTCTTGGGACATCATAAGTGGCTCCCTACTCAGGAAGCCACACTCTAGTGCTTGGCCTCTACCTGTGGGAGGGTTGGTTGCAGTTCATTATTTATGGCAGGCCAGCTAACTTCTGCTCTTAGCTCACTGTTAATTCATGTTTAATGACCATCTTATATTAAAACATTGTGTTCTTAGGAATTATATGTTTGGTTTGTAAGGCTGCACATTCTTCATTTTCAAGAGAAATTAGAACTGAAGATGAAGTCACATAGGAAGTCAATTCCTTGAAAATGACTCAGAGTTGAACCAAAGGAACAGGACTAGGATTCTCTTTTCCCTTTTCACAACCAATAATTGTTTCCTTGGTGTAAACTGCTTGACCAAAACATACAGACTTGCATCTCTGGAGGAAACATACTTTCTAGTTGTCTAGATGCTAGAATAGGAAGAAGCTACAGTTTCCTGTTTATTTTCAATATTTTTCCATGATTTGAGTTTTAGATCCATGAGTTTTCAGAAATGAAAGAAAACACCCAACCACTCAAGCGAAGTCACAGATGTGACCATTTTTGGTTTGCTGCATGTGAAAATGGACTAGATCCTTTTCTCCACAAACCAGAGATTTTTGGGGGGTCATTTTTACACTGGTTGGGAGAACTGCTGAAATGGGTGAAGAGAACAGTACACTTGGGGAAATATGGATTTGATGTCTGGTTTGACTTGATTATTTAATAAATTTTTTAAGGATCAAATTTGATCATTCTCTTGGTCACTCTGGCTCTTAATTTTGTTTCCGTAAGCTATGTTGTGTCCAAAATAAAAGGAGCAAATTTCTGTGTGTTTGAAGGAAAAAGAAGTATGGTTATAAGTGTGTTTCTATACTGGAGTGAGATGCAAAGTGGCCGCTTTATATTTCATATATATACATACATACATACATATATATATTTATCTTTTTTGATGTTCTGCTGATAATTTGCATTAGAGTCATTTGGTAGTCTTGGAGTTTAAACCTAGAATCTTCACACCTGTCATTAAATTCTGGTAACTTAGTTTCCTGAAAATAGGCACCATCATTCACTTGTGCTCTTTTTTCCTCTAATAAGATTGCAAGTCTTTACTGAAGAAATGACTTATATGAGATTAGTTTTTGTCTTCTGCTTACAAGTAATGGTTGAAAACAAATATCACAATTGGGAGTGCTCACACACAAATTAAATGCTTTTGACAGTTATCTAAATACTTGCTTAAGAAAGTCAAATTTCTTGATGAATTCACTTCGAATTTCTCAAAGGATATGCCATTGTCTTGTTTCACCTGCTCTAGAATAACAGGTGTTAAGGGCCTACAGTGGCATTTCGGCCTTTTTTTTTTTTTTTTTTTTTTTTAAATAAATACCACTTTCTGTAGACTCCCAGTTCTCTGCTATACCTGGCCTGCATCCTGAAAACCAGCACCATTGGCATGTTCCCTGCTGATCAAAGGATCAACCTTTCTCAGAGTTGTCAGTAATTTCTCTGTGACCATCTTTGTTCTTAGGCTTTTATTATAGCTATATGCTTTTATTTTTTAAGGAATTCAAAAAGTCATTACGCTTCTAAAACCATTTGAATTAAGCGTGAAGGTTGGTAAAATCGCTGATGTTTTCTTGATCACAAAATAAATACCAAAAAATACTCAATGCTAGATAGTATATTTGAAGCTCAAATTCAATGGTCTGTGAACTGGACAATTGAAACTTTTTAAAGAGAAAAATCTTTGACCCAAATTGAAAGGTTGTTCCAGTCCTCTGAAAAGCCAGTGGTTAGTTTGCAGTCAAATGAAGAGCAGTGACATTCCTATATATTGCAGTTATATTATTTTACTGAGATCATAATGTTCCAACATTCTTCGCACCCATCTCAAACTAGCCTCTTTGCATTTCTTTTCAAATCAAACATTATCATAATTAATATTAAAAAAGAGATTTTAATAGGGAAATGATGAGACATTTGGCATTTGCCTTCATTTTCTTTGGAAAAAGCTTATTTTTCTTGTCAGCTGCAGTGGAAGGAACCTGCTGTGAAAACCGATAGACCCCAGCTGTCAGGAGCATTTTTCTAGTACTATTTTGATGGTATACCTATGATATTGCCACAAGAATGTCACAGAAGCTAAGTGAGAACACAGGGAACATCATCTGTGGAAGACAGCATGAGTTTTCAAGAGTAAGATTATTGTAACAAAAATAAGCTTAAGAATTCTTTAACATAATATTTATGCAAGGTATGCATGGCACACTAACCTTAAAATTTTTAAATATGCGAGGACATTAGCACAGGGTCTGGTTCTTCTATTAAAATGCCATCTGCAGCAACAATATGCATTTTGGAGCTGTGGGACTCTGCCACACTGTAGATATAGTGGAGGTCTGTAATTCCTCCACAGTTCTTTGAGGAGCAAAATTCACAAAACATTTCTATCCTGGGATTTTACCCTGAACTCTGAATCAGTACAAGAGCGATCTTCTTTGACAAAGAATTTTCTTTAGCATGAACTATCTAGCAGAGAAATTCAAGAAAATAATTTTTATAAACATTCCTCCTTGCGGTTAGTTTGGGATCTTGATTCATTAAAGAGTAATATCTTCCCCTTTGGTTTTATAGTCATCTTTTTTCTTCATGCTTAGGAAAGAGCTTTGCCACACATATTTCTCTCCTGGCATTAGTGTCTTTTGAAAAGTGAAAGTGAAAATTACTAAGTTTCTTGTACTTTATTTCTTAGATCTTCCTATGTTCTTTAATAGTTTCTCTATTGAAATCAAATTAAAAGCATTAAGCATTAAAATAATTAAAATGCACTTTTATTTTCATGTGCTTACAATTAATTTCAATCACTAATTCTATAAAAAAAGACTAAGAGTATCATGTGTTGTTGACTTCAGATTAGTTTATTTAATATTTGCTAGTAATTGTACACTTCTTTCGTATAAAAGACAAAGTAACGATAATATTTCTCCTTGTTAACAGTTGTGCTTTGTTCTGTGACTTCAGGAAAGTACTTTAAAATAACGCAAATATAATGAAAAAATGTATACTGTATTTCAAGAGATTATAATGGATGGGACTGGTTAAATTTGATTTGTGCTATTTATTTATTCTTACGCACAATTCCACAACTCACTTAATTTCTTAAATGTGGTAGACAAGTGCCAAATGATTTTCCTTATTTTCCCAGCATTGTACTCTTTGCTGATGGCAAATATTATTTTGTTGAAACTTAGAGAAATCACGGGACCTTGGTTTCTAGGGAGTAAAGATATGTCATGGATTTCCCTCATTGCCTTTCTGTCTAAGAAGGTGCCTATGTACAAAAGACACAATACATGAGAACATGTCTCATAAATCTCCAAAGACCATTTCACTAAGATCCCTAAAGAAAGTTGGTCTTTATTCTATCAAAATATCAGTAATAGCTGATGGAGGACAAATGTTGGATACTTAAAAACAACTGACAAAAGCTCAATCTTTCCCCCACGAAGTTCCCCCAAAGTATTAGGAAACAAATTAATGCAAATATAATTCAAGTTAAAGTACAATTTTAGGATAGTTATTTATTTATTTATTTTGGTTTTTGGGTCACACCCGGTAGTGCTTAGGGGTTACTCCTGGCTCCATGCTCAGAAATTGCTCCTGGCAGGCACGGGGGACCACATGGGGCACCGGATTCAAACCGATGACCTTTTGCATGAAAGGCAAACGCCTTACCTCCATGCTATCTCCCGGGCCCCTAGGATAGTTATTTTGTCACAATTCTTTTTCCGATGGCTATTCTTTGGGTAATTTTTGTGCTAAGCCATTTTGGATTTTGTCTGACATGATGATAGCCAAGTAGTGTGTCCTCAGTGTATGGTAAATAAACGTAAAAAATGACTTATTGTTGTTTGAAAGTTCTTCAGTTTTGGGATTTCTTTTTTTTTTTTTTTTTTTTTTTTGTTCTTTTGGGCCTCACCCATTTGATGCTCAGGGGTTATTCCTGGCTAAGCGCTCAGAAATTGCCCCTGGCTTCTGGGGACCATATGGGACGCAAGCACTAGCCAAGGCACCCCCGGCGTCCCACCGTGGTTCTATCTCCTTGCGTCCCATATGGTCCCCAGTTTTTGGATTTCAAAACAGATTAGGCTTTAGAGCTCTCTCTCTCTCTCTCTCTCTCTCTCTCTCTCTCTCTCTCTCTCTCTCTTTCTCTCTGAGACTGTAATATCAGTGACTAATACTAACCTAGAATATCTGAATTTGTCTGCATTGACACATATCAACCGAGAGACTATTCTTTTCTTTAAAGAAAGGCTGTGTTATAATTGGGAAATATTCAAAATATGTCTTCTTCTCTAAGTTTAAGTTACTTTCTTCTAAGTATCCTTATAATTATAAACATCAACCCAATGATAATGGGATGGATACTCCTCTATCTCTTGGACCAAAGAATAAATTGCTAATTAATCCAAATTATATTTACCATGGTTGGTGGAGAAATCTATGATGGTAACTAATGTCACAATGGGGGTTAATATTTGTATTTGGAAAGTATATATGTTTAAAATGAGATAAATGCTTTACTTTCAGTTTAAATTGATGGATTCCTGAGTTGCATAAATAAAACAGAATCACCTGGAGTTTGGGAGTAAATGAATTGGGCATCTTATTTTTGAAGAGCTGACTCAAAATGATCACCCAAATTGTACCCTAAAAATCTTATAAAACCACAGATACTTTGCTCAGAAACACTAGAGAAATATCAGGAACATAAACCATGTAACCATGGGATTATCTTAGAACTTTTGAAGGGTTTTCCATTTATGAATTGAAATGATTTTGTTTGTTGGTTTCGCTTTGTTTTGGGGCCATTTTTGGTTGTGCTCAGTGGTGACTCCTGGCTTTGTGCTCAGACATCACTCCTGGCAGGCTTGGGAAACCATTATGGAATGATGGTGATAGAACTTGGGCTGGCCACATGCAAGGCAAGCGCTCTACCCACTGTGCTATAGCACAGCTGGAAATGATTTCTTTTATGGTTTTATTAAGCCAGTTCACAAAGTAAAGTAATTGTTTAACAAATAACTTTTGTCTAAAACTGAATGGTCCCAGGAGGAACTTTTCTCAGCTTGAAATACTATTGGTCCAACTTGACAGATGAGTTAACTGTCACCCAGAGTGATTGGGTGATTTCTCCCACTGTCGCATAGCTAGTAAATGGTATATTCAAAGGGATTCAAATCTAGGTTATTTCCTTGTCTTGCTCTTACCCCCACCCATACTTTCGATCTGTGTGCTTGATACTTAAAATAGGTGGTCATCACCACATTTTTCTTACTTATAAAAGTTAGAACACCATTGCTATATTGCTGCAAGATGATACTACCTTATACCTTAGTGGAATATGCCTGCCTAATTACTTTAAGCATTTTACCTATTCTCTTCAATAATCAGTAGAGCTCCCTTAAAAGGTGTTAACTCTTGTTTTCACAGCTGAATACAGACCTGAGACCCAGCTTGATTAGCTTAGTTGCCCGAGGTCATTGTTTAGCATATAACCAACCCAGCTTGAACATGAGCTTTGTTTCTCTCTGTAACTTTTGCTCCTTTTATTTTTTTCTAAAATCCACATGGATAAAGAGAACAGAAAAATAGGGTACTGCGCAACAGTTTCAAAGATTCTATTATCTGACAAGATAATAACCCTTAAAATACACAATAAAAATCACAACACTGAGGACTTCTGACTGTGAATCCTGGGTCACTTCCTACTAAAGATTCTTAAACCTTGCTCTATTGTTTCCCTTGTAAGAGACAGGTTTTCCTTCCTTGCATATTAATTCCTTGTCCCAGTGCCATGAGAAATTTAAGGAGCAGGAAAAGGCTGTCTGGCTCAGTGGGACTGGGCTGCTATTTAGTCTGGCTGTTTCAAGACATTGCATGTCGATTGATTATTCTGCCTATCATGTGTTGACATATTTTGCTTGCTATACTGATTACACATTGGGAGTGCTAATTCTTTTATTAGGTTAGAGTTCAAAGGTGCTCATCTGTCAACAAAACATCTCTCATTTCCTGACATGCTTGGCCTCCTTTTATATCTGTCATTTTTATACCTTCTCTGAGGTTTTCCTCTTATTTCTGGTCCCGGTTCAATAGCAAAGACCTTGAAGCATTTTCCTTTGTAGTGAGTTATTTTGTATAGTTTTTGGAGGCAGATTCATCTCTTTGAAGATATGCAGAAGATTGACATTTTACAGACTCTGACTGAAGCAATGAAAATCACATTATATCCTGCTCTTTGATTTTAACAACTCTGTTAGAGTACATGTCCAAATCTTGGACTTGACTCAAATATAGTCAATTTCCAAGACCAGTAAATTGTATAGATACAAACGTGGACTTTGATTGTGTCATAACATTCTGGTAGATCATCAGGAAATATACACCCAGGAAGAAGATTATGAGTAATAGTGACTCAAGTACAAAGAATAATGATAAATGATTACCTATTCCAATACAATTTTTATCATGTCTATATGTTATAATATAATATTCATATTATGTGCTAGATATAGTCTCTTACATCTAGATTCATTTCGAACTGAAGATATACCTATTTATTCAAAGATCTGTAACTAATCTTATGCTGTAATTTAGTACTAATTTTAAAATTAAATCATAAAAGTTTCTCAGAAAGTTATTTTTTCAGATTTTATAGGATCAGTTAATTTGCAATTAATTTGAGGTATTTCTTTAAAAAGCATTGTCCTTCTTAAGAAGATTTTCATATGTTAAAACTATTTTTATTGTAGCTTATACTTGAACTTGTATAATTTAGAAGTTTATTAAAATGATAATAAAATAAGTGTTGTAAGATTGGAGAGATAGTACAACAGTTAAGTCTCTTGCCTTGCATGAAGTTGATCCTGCTTTGATTCCTAGCATTAAATAAGGTCTCCTTAGCACTGTGAGGGGAGATTTCTGAGCACAGTCAAGAAAGAATAAATCCTGAGCACTTCTAGGTGTGACCCAACATTCCCCCCATGAGTTTTATATTATAATTATAGATTACAAGAATATCTTTTATAATTAGTAAGATAATCAAAGATGACCAGTTTTTGCTGCAAATTCCACTTATGCTTTTAATTTTACAATTTTATCCTTTCTTCCCCTTTTCTTCCTTTTTTCTTTCATTCTTTCTCTTTTTTCTTTCTACTTTTTTCTTTCACTTCCTTTCTAACTTTCTTCCTTCTTTCTCCTCTCTTTTTCTTTCTCTCTTCCTTCCTTCTCCTTCCTTCCTTCTCCTTCCTTCCTTCCTTCCTTC
>PVKC010005221.1:0-33705 GCA_004027635.1 Crocidura indochinensis | reverse complement strand
CAGACAATCAGGCTTGTGAAAATATTAGCTTTATTCGGTGGACAAGTCTGTAGCCCAAAATCTCGGCATCAGTTCCAGCCAAAAAAAGGTCATACCTAGGGTAGGGCACAATCACCTATCAGGGTAGGGTCAGTAACATAATAATCCCATTGAAATGTTTACATACACAACACTCTGAGCAATCGTTGGCAAACTTCATTGAATCTTTAAGTCAAATCTAGTCCCCGGATAATTTTCTTAATAAATTTTTATGGGAATATATGTCTGTCTTTATATTATCTATAAATGCTTTCATGCTATGATGACAGAGTAGAATAATTTACCAAATTATCTTCCCTTTACAGAAAATTTTTTTATTTCATGTTCTTAGGGGATCTTCTTAAAATAATATTTGTTTGGGATCTATAGTTAGTAGTGCATGAGGCCAAACACAATGCTTAGTGTTAGTGTATGAGATCTAACAAATGCTTTAATGCTTAGAGGTTACTTGTGCAATGCTGGGAATGAAAGCAGGGTCTCACACATGCAAGACCAGTGCTCTACCACTGAGTCACTCCCCAAGAGTGAGAATGGGTTGTGAATGAACATTTCTTTTGAAATTTCAAGAGTTTTAGAAATTATTTAGGAACTAGTATGCACCAAATTTTATCCTCTTTCAGATGCCTACATTGTGATGGTATTTAGAAATAGGGCCTTTGGAAAATATTTAAGTTTAAGTTACATCCTTAAGCTTTTACATTTTCTCTCTGTCTCTCTTTTGGTCTCCCAACCCCTGCCATATGTGGACACAGTGAGAACCAAAAGAGAGATCTCATAGGACAACTGTGGTCGGCTCCTTGCTCTTGGCCTTTCAAGTTCTATCTCTGGTGTTCTAGGAGACATTATGGAAATGCAATTAAGATATACTTTCCAGAAGAAGCTGTTCCAGGTCATCTTTACTCCCATGATGGGAAGCAGCAGTAAGCACCATACTATGGAGAAAGTCCCTTACATACTGACCCTAATACTTTGACAGCTCTATATTGACCATGTGCAAAGACTAGGGTATTTGTTCATCCACATTACTATTCTACTGAAAGTTGAAGTCTATCACTATGATTTCTACATATCTAGCTTTGAAAATCACAGGCACTTCCCATGTTGTTTGTCTCCACAATGCCTTTTGGCCAGGATGCAACAAGGTATATTAGTGTGGTAAGAGCATTTTTCAAACACCAAATTGGGGTTCAAAATGTAGATGCATGCTTGATACATAAAGTAAGGCTGACCCAGGAAACATAGGGTATATAAATGTTCTGTTTCTCTCTCCAAATAAGTGTCACTTGTGAGTGCTGGGTCCTGTGAGAAGACTCTGTTTACTATTTAATAAAATATACTGGTTAGTTCAAACTCCTCCCTCAACAAAGACAAAAGCATACTCAGTTGGTGCTCTGCCTTCCAATAGTTTCAGAACATAGTTTCCCTACCTTGAAGCAATGGTTGGGAGTTTTCCAGCAACTCTGCCACTGCATAGCTCTGTGCTCTCCAATTAGCATAATTCAGGATAGGACCAGATGGCAGGTTGAGCATTGCATAAGGAATTGTTCTGCATATGAATAAGTGCCTACTTAGTGTGTAAGTGGGTTATTAGTGATCTGAAGTGACAAAATTCAAAACAACACACAATAGCTGTTTGGCACAGCTGGCTTGGCCTGGACCTGGCTTGCTACAAAACCATTGTAAAATGGGTTTCAATAGTTATTGATCAACAAATGCCAACAAGCCTTCTCTCTCTCTCTCTCTCTCTCTCTCTCTCTCTCTCTCTCACTCTCTCTCTTTCTCTATCTCTATCTCGAAGTTACCTAAAACTGTGAAGTCTTGAAATTGACTGTTATATTATTTTCTCTTTATTACAACGTTTGAAATGAGACAGGTAACCTAGACCACAAAACTATCAGAAAATTGAGAACCAAACCCCAGTATTCTCACACCAAGATTGGTGTGGAAGCTAGGTGGGAACCAATGTGGGCTGGGTCAGAAAGGATGGTCAATAAGACTTGAAAATCAGATGGACCCATGATAGTCTTGCTAATAAGGTCTTGTGTGTGTGTGTGTGTGTGTGTGTGTGTGTGTGTGTGTGTGTGTGTGGTGGGGGGAATTCCCCATCAGTAAAATAGCAAAGGATAGGGGAGATAGTTCAAAGGCTGGAGCACATGTTTTACATGCAATATATTCAGGTTTGCTTTTCAACACTGTACGATCCTTCAAGTACTACTATAAGGAGCAAATGAGCCCTACCAGCTCCATCAGAACAAAAAAAAACAAGAGTCAATTTGCTCATCAATGCTATAAACATGAACATGATTGTACCCATGTTACTTAAAGCCATGGTCTTTAACCACCAGTCAACCGACCTAAGCTGGTCTACAGGTAAACTGTAATAAAATGTAAAAGAGAACACAAAAATGCCCACATAACAGTGATACCACAGAAAGATGGCCTAAAAATTAATGCTATAAGCAAAGGGCCTCACATCGTTGTGCCTTCAATAAGACAGTGTCTGGTCTCCACCCCACTCTCCATTCCTTGTAGGACATGTCTTTCTCTCGACCATAGCTCCAACTGAACCCTTGTCCAGATCCCAAAGTTTGCTGGTCTTCTTACTTTGCTACTTATCTTCCAGATGAGCTGCTTTACCTCTGCTCAGGTGCTCCTTCTGCTTTGAAACATATTCCACAGGCTCTGAGTCTCTATTCCCTATAGTAATGCCCTGTCTGGAAGCTAACCATCCTGATTTCAAGTGTTGCCTCTTACAACTTAAGGAGTCAACATGGGTTTCTCTACATCCCTAAAACTCACTCCCTTTCCACCAGTCACACAACATTTCTCTTGTCCCTTTGTATGGCTGCCCTAAATATTTTTATCATCATTACTTTTGATTGCTGTGGAGGTGACTCCTTGCAATTCAGATGACTAAATCCAGGACCTCCCTCAGGCAAGATTTGTGCTTTTTCTGGTCACATTTCCAGTCTTCAAGTGATACTAAAGCTGTAATGAAAGAAATACTCCTTTTCAATGAAAACCTTTCTGAAATGTTCAGCATATATGTCACTATCTTGTGTAGTAGTATGTGTTTTTCTGAGGTGCTACTAGTGATCAAGCATGAGGAACAAGCTCTTATCATTGGTATCTGGGAAATGAAAGGTGGGCCGGGGTGGAGGGACATTTGGCTTTACTAGCACCGTTGGCTGGGTCTCTGACCTTCCCTGGCATGCCAGTTCTTCTTAGGCAGCCCCCACTCCCCTGCCCAGCCATCCTCTGCTCCCTACAGTCCCTGGAGCTGTCATCCAGCAGGAAGGAAACATTTCTCGTGACAAGAAAAGCCAAGCTGGTTAAGTGAGAAAATTTGAGCTTGCCCATCATTCCAATTGAAAAGCTTTTTAGAGCTCCATACCTGGGAAATCAGCCTAGACTCTGAGGGATAGTTCTTTTCTGGCAAAAATGACACTTTCTATTAAAAACAAAAACATCTTTAAAGAGAATTTTCCACACAAACTTATGAGTTACTAAAGTCCGCAGCTCCTTCACCCAACTTCAATAATTATTAGTATTTTGCCAATCTTGTTTCATCTCTCTGGTCCCTCCACCCTTTTTCTGGTTTTGTTTTTGCTGGAATGTCTTAAAGCAAATCTCAGGTTTCCAGAATTTTTTCCTGTAAATATTTCAGTATGAGTTTCTAACAAGATAAAGACATTTTAAAAATAATCATAATGCCCTGATTATACCTAGAAAAATTCATAATATAACAGCGACCCAGCTGTAGCTCAGCTCACCATGGATAAATGTGGTCTTTGTGGTCTGACTATATTTTATTTCCTAAGGTCTTTTCAGGACAATCAGAAAAAGTTCTTTGACATAATTTCAAACTTGCAAAAGTTTTGTAAGAATAGTACAAAGAATTTTCAGATACTCTTCTTTGTCTATAGTCCCAAATATTGACATTTTTATCATATTGGCTCTATACTACTCTCCAGATCAATAATATTTCCTCTGAATTAGTTGCATGTTGCAGACATGTTTTTCTGGACTCCCCATTCTCATATATAAAAACTATAGAAATGAAACTCAGAATATTGTAGTAGTAAATTTTCTAATCTACAGATTATAAAAAAATGACCCACTTGTCTCAGTACGTTTCTTTAAAACAAAAAAGGGGGGATTATGTCCTTTTTTACCTCTGTTTGTCCTCCACAATATATAACATTTTTTGAGACTTGTGTTTTGTAATACTGGATCTTTGCAAAGGATTTTTATCTACAATTTTGTACAATCTCAGCTCCAATTATGCTTTTTTGGCAGGAAGATTAATATGGTTTGTTTTTCCAAGTTCCTCCTATCTGTAGGTACATTCCTACCTAGCTGTAGGTAACATTGATTGCTTAGCTAATGAAAAATCTGTCAAGTTTCTCCATGTTCTATATGTATAAATATAAGGACCATATTAAGTTGTTCTCAGGGGATCATGTAGTGTTGGGTATAGAATTAAGGGTCTCTCTTTCTTTCTGCGGCCGTAGGGCCCGAAGATCCCGGTTCGCTGAGGTCATCGGCTTATCCTCCCCTGAAGATTTCCCTACACCCCAATAAAATAAAATGCTTTGATCTGAAAAAATAAAAGAAAAAAAAAAGAATTAAGGGTTTCACATATATAAGGCTTGGAGTACCAATATCTCCCAGCCTAAGTTTGTCCATTGTTAAGTTACTATTCTTCCCTTTGTAATTATTATTTTTTCTAAAGATATTTTCATACTATGTAAATTTCTTGATGCTTTTCAGATTCTCAGGTTTATTTTATAAAATAAAATTATAATTTAATTATAAGCCAATAATTAAGGTGTTAACTAATAATTCGCTCAATATATATTAAAATAAAAATACATTATTAAAATTATTTTAGTCAGATCTATATTATTAGGAGCAATTCCCTTCTCTCCCCTCAGATTCTCTCCAGAGGGAGTCCTCTGAGCTATTCTTGGTGTTCTGATGACTTATCTCTATCATTCTATGATTACTTATTCAATTCCTGACATAAAGATATTATAGTGGTGGGATGACAGTAGAGTGGCTTGATTTCTAGCACTACATATCTCTTTACATTGCAGGGTCTAGCCCTGAAGGCCTCTAGCACTACTAGTCTGATCATGGTAACCCTGGCACCACAGAACCTGAGTTGTCCCAAAACATATATCATGAACTCATCTTATCTTTTCCTACTCCAGTGATATTTTTCATTTCTTCAAATAACTCTAATCACACACATGTGCAAGCACCCACATGTATACATGATAGCCCTGTACTATTAGGGTCCGGAGTCGAAGGACATACAAATTGATCTAAAACGGATGCTTTTATGGCCCTATTCTGGTAAACATTCTCACCTACAGACTAGCTTCATTCTACTTTCCCCCTTTCCATTTCTGTGGAGAGCTGGATTCCTTTCTTCATAATGCATTTGATTATATGCGCAAATGTTGAGAAAGTTGTTTCAGAGTTGTTCCAGAATTGCTCACCCACAGGGCTGTGGAAAGGAAGCATGCAAATAACAGTTAAATATTTGTTTAAAGTTTTCTTTGTCTTTAGCCTGAGGACAAGGCAGTAGAAATACTAAGACCAAATATTTCTGGTCTACTTTTTTTCCCTTGAGTAATTAGGTTATTCAACACTGTTCTGTTGAAATACTGTTTTGTTAATATGTTTCTGCTTGTATCCCATTTTGGGAATGCCCTAGCTTTATTGATTGTTTTTATTTGAAAGATATGATTCATTGAGATGACTACCCAGACTAGAACTTTTTATAGTTATGATCTGAGAAAAGTCAGCACCCTCAACTGCTACCCATTTTCTAACTTTGCACCACATTCTGTCAGATGAATATGGCAACCAATCTGAATAAGTACCTGACTTCTCTTTCTGGCACCTTTTTTATTTTTACAAATAAGCTGATAGATACATAGTTCTTAACTTTCTCCTATTTGATGTTGACAAAATAGAGCAGTGAGAATACTATAGATCTTCTCTGAATTATCAAAAATATCCCTATATTGAATCAATCACTAAAGACTAGGGTCATACCCAATGGTGACCCAAAAGTCATGAAGTGCTAGGAACTGAAATGAGTAGTCCCACAAGCATTCCATCCCTTTGCACTATATCCTTGGCCTCACTTAAATTAAAATTAAGGTGTCTACCACTTTGATTTGTTCTCATTTCCATTCTTTTGCTTAATTCACATATACCCGTGGCACTCTAACTTAGAAACTTATCCTAAATACTTTGAGATAAAACTGGCTAACAAAATAATAGAAGCTCTTTAAAAAAAAACAGCCTTCATCCACTGTCAGACGACCAAGAAGCCTAAGTCCAGCATGGGTGGAAAATGCCACACCCACATCCTTATTCAAGAAACGCTCAGTCTCAGACCCAGATGTCTTTTTCTATTAACAGAGCCAGTGCCCAGAAACAAAATAACCAGGGTCTGGAACAAGCCACTTCATGGATTTTTGTGGGTTACAGATTGAAAAGTCAAGCAGTCAGTCTTTCTACACAAAGCTGCCACTGTCCCTTCACTGAAACTCAGCTTGACTGGCAGACAGCCCAAGAAAGAGAGGTCCCCAGGAGAAAGGGGGCCCATGAGGCTCTTGGCTTTTCCTGGCTCGTAACAGGAAGCACCTGCTCCAGGCCTGATTTGCCTGACACATAGCCCAGCTGTTTTTCTTCAGCTCCAGCAAGTTACAGTAAGAAGGAAACAGAAGTGGAAGGAAGAAAGAGGAAGGTGCAATTCCACACCTGTCCACACACTTTTCAGGAGTTCTCCTCCCAGCGACTCACAAGCCTTGCAAAGGACTTGCTCAGAATTAACTTCAGTTCCCTCCAGGTAACCAGCAGGTACCCAGCAGGTAGTTCTGGATTGCCAGAACAGAGATTCATCAGCCTGCATGCAGTGAGGGTGGGACCCACAGCAGGGACCAGAGAGGAGATAATCAATACAGGATCTCTCTACATTCCCAATCTACCATCTTAAGCATGGATTTAGAAGGCCTGGCTAATGCATTTGGGGTGTATATATAACTCATCCCTGACAAATCCAGAACAACTAACTCAGTGTGGACTCTGCTGATCAGATTACAGACAAAAGTTCCTATTGTCTGGCTGTGGACATCTTTGTGGTAACAGGAACCTGTTGCTCAGGTCATTTTAGGAAAAAGGAGAGGTGGAAAAAATGACCACAGCTCCTCTGATCTCTAACTCTGTTCCTGTGTTCATGGATGGCTTAAGAGCTGGAGAGTCCCTTAGCTGTGAATTCCAGACCCCGTCTGAACACTGTAGAATCCTGCAAGGGTCTATCCCCAGACTGTAATGGAATTCACAGGCTGCCATAAGCCTGACCATTCCACATCTGTCTTTGGCACTTACCTGGTGTCCTTAATCACTGTCAACAAGAGCATGTTCTCACAGATTTATTAGGACATCAGCATCCATGAATACATGCATCATCTGTTTAAAGCTAATCAGATTGGCACCTTTGGCCTCTGTCCTGCAGTGGTTGGTCACAGAGAACAAGACGAACACACATGAACTATCTAAGTTTTTGGGTCATCTGGGAAGCCATCAATGATTATATTTAGGCTGACAATTTATTCAGTTCAATATCACAACCTGACCATGTTCCTGGCAAATGAGTTGTTTAAGTTGACAGAAAAATTCAGCACAATTAGTAGGGACATCAAGTCAATAGGTACATTAGGATGTTCTACATTGCCAATCATCAGGCACTCTTAAAGGACAAAGTAAAGTAGTGAAATTGTCTTACTCTATCTTTGCCTCTCTATCTAGAAGACTCTAAACTGTTTTATTCTAGTCTTTTCTAGACACATTTTTACTGACCATTTATATTCTAAGACCTCGTGCTATTTTGCCTAGGGAAAAATATCCTGACTTTGGGGCTGTGGGTTTTTTTTTTTTTTTTTTTTTTTTTTTTTTTTTTTTTTTTTTTTTTTTTTTTTGGTTTTTGGGTCACACCCGGCAGCGCTCAGGGGTTACTCCTGGCTCCATGCTCAGAAGTTGCTCCTGGCAGGCACGGGGACCATATGGGGCACCGGGATTCGAACCGATGACCTATTACATGAAAGGCAAACGCCTTACCTCCATGCTATCTCCCGGGCCCTGGGGGGCTGTGTTTTTGTTAGTAGGAACATCAGACTCCTACTTGGGGACATTCTTCGTTTCTCTGACTACTACTCCAGAGACTCTGGTAAATACTGACACACAGATGTCAGTGTTGGGGCCTCAACCCCTCTGTCTGTCTGACTTTTGTTTTTCAAAATTTTCGATCTGAGCTTCAATTGGTCACTTGTTGAAATGAGGTGGGATTAATTTTATGATTTACAAGATTTGGGCCTGAATGACACTGATTACTTTAAGAACTATAAAATAGTTTTTTAAAGTACTGGCTGTCCCTCTGTTAAGAACACACAGGCATGTTGTAGATTTCGGTACTGTAGGTAAGATCAGTAGTCCCACAAATACCATGAATCAGGCCCCAGGTATTTAAATATATACTTTGGTTTTTATTTGTTCTGTTTTTTTTGGGGGGGCACACCTACTAATGCACTGGGGTACTCCTAGCTCTTTGCTCAGTAATTACTTCTAAAGGGCTCAAGGAACCATATGTGATGTTGGGTTTAAACTTGGATTGGCTGCTTGCAAGGAAAGTGCACTATTCACTGTCCTATTGCTTCAATCCCTATGCATTTACTTTGTATTTAGCAAAAAATACTAAAATAAAACCAAACAAACATAAAACTGATACCAAAAATAAACACCCAAGAAAAATGCATAGAACGGAAGTCACTACCATCAGGGACTTAAAAGGGTAAAGTTGCAATGTTTAGGAAAATATAATCCATGGGTTCTGGGATTCTGCAAGGTATCTTTATGGATGTGCCATGCAGAAAGGTTGGATGGAAGGGGTAGTCATTGCAAGCAAAGTCACCTTTGGAGTGAGTCAGAATTCCACTAGTTAGCCTGTCCTAATCACAGTATCTATCAAATTTCAGAGATTGCTCTTTTACCTGCTCCAAAATGATCATGAATCTGATTACTTCATGATTACTTGTGTGGTAGAAGGAAGAGCAGAAGGTTACACCCTGTGGGGTTCCTAACCCCTCTGGGAGCCTCCTTTAGGACACCAGATGGAAACAGCAGGATGAGACAGTTCTGTACCCTTTTCTGGACTGCAAAAAATGTGCTTCCATGAGTGAGGGGGACACAAGGAGTACTCATGTTTCGGGTGCACCTTGCAGATGTCACTCCTCATGTTTGTACGTGCACAAAAGGGATGAGGAATGTTTTACTGATGGAGGAAGAAAGGGCAACCTGAAGGGGGAGCTGAGAATAGTTCCAGGTGGCCAGAAGCTAACCTGTGTGCCTATAAAGGGGAACCCCAGACAAAGAACCAACCCACTTGAGGTGCAAGTACTTTGTGTTCCACAGATGTCTCCATGGAAACTGTCCTGAAACTTTTTGGAGAATACTTCTTTAAGTTTTGTAAGATGTCTGGCTATGACCGAATGCTGCGCACTCTGGGTGGCAATCTCATGGAATTTATAGAGAACCTAGATGCACTCCACAGCTACCTTGCACTCTCCTATCAGGTAAGGCCAGAGGAAGCAAAGGACTGGGGTTCTGTTCTGGGTGGGTCTTCCTACCTCCTCCAAAAGGTATAATTGCAAGACCCCTGTGGAATCCTTGATTTGTGGTGTCAGAGGGAGCAGAGAAGTCCTCAAGCAAGGAATAGGAAATAGATACCTGTTGGCCAGTTTTGCTAACGGCAACAATCCAAGGAGAATAGACTGGAGCACTCAGCTTTGGGATGGAGGATGGCCCATCCTGATAGTGGTGGTGTGGGTTTGGAATGAAATCTCAAAACTTGATGAAAGTGGAACAAAGGTTGGGAAAGAATTAGGGTTCAGTGAATTTCACAAAAAGCTCTCCTCAGGTTTCCTGGCCTGGATGGAACTGAAAAATAGCATCTGCAGCCAGATTCATTTATTCATGTATCAGAAAGAGACGCCACAGTGCTGGGAGCCCTCCTCGGAAGCCATCCAACTCTGATTAACTCACAGGGGGGAAGGCCCGAGGTGTCAAGAAACTAATTTCCCCGTGGAGCTCTGTTTGCTAGGAGTTCATGTCAAGTTTGTATGTTTTGGAGATCATTGGAAATTCAAATGCCTAGACTTTCTGTTTTGTTTACAAAGAAAATGCTTTATTGAAAGTAGCATTGTCATGGTTTCCAATAAATCTATTTGCAATTATTGTATGTAAAATAGTTTTACATATTAATTATACTGATATAAAAATTTAGTTGCTATTTATTTTAAAGGCCCTTTACAGTTGACCAAGCTCACCATTTCTAACTTTGTATGATAGTCAGGATAAGGGATGGGAGGAGATTTTGCATACAGGAGCACCTCGGTGAACTATAATTCACTTAGGAGGTGTGAAAGAGGGAGCCAATTATAGTTACCATTGTTCAGATTAGGGATAGAGGCTAGAAACCTTAATTGATTTCAAGTAAATTGCCAACTGGAGGCTTATACTATTGGTACCAGCACTTGCTGGGAAAGGCAAGGGTGACACTAAAAGGCTAAATGTCATATGACCAACTCTCCATTTACTTGATAGACCTCAGACAAATTATTTACCCTCTCCAGATCTAATTTTTCACACATTTATTTATTTGTTAAGTGCCTGTCCCATACCCATCACCTTCTCAAGCTTGGGCAGACACAGAGACAAAAAAGGAATATAATCCAACAACATAGTGATGGGTGCATTAAAATAAAGAACATGTCTAAAGAGATAGGACAGTCAGTAAGGTACTTTCCTTTCTCATAGTCATTCTGGGTCCTACCTCCAGCACTGCAGATGGTTCCCTAGAACTGTCAGGAGTTATCCCAGAGTAGAGAGCCAGGAATATCTGGGAGTGGAAGAACAAACAAAGGAAGAAAAGAAAAAGGAAGGAAACAAAAACAGAGAGAGAGAGAAAGAAAGAGAGAGAGAAAAAGAGAGAAATTGCTTGTATTGTAATGGCACATAAATGTCATTTCACAAATAAAATCTCCTTTTCCCTTCCTTCTCTTCATTTAGTATGGTCATTTTAAAATTACAATTATTTGCATGTCAAATTCCTTAAAAAAATTTTTTTGGGGGGGTCACTCCTGGCTGTGCTCAGAGTTTACTCCTCACTCTGCACTCAGAAATCGCTCCTGGCAGGCTCGAGGGATCATATAGAATGCTGGGATTTAAGCCTGGTTTGTCCTGGATTGGCTGCTTGCAAGGCAAATGCACTACCACTGTGCTATCTCTCTGGCCCTCCTAAAAAATTTTATCTAGGGGCTGGAGCAGTGGCACAGTAATAGGGTGTTTACCTTGCAAGCTGTTGACCTAGGACGGATTGAGGTTCGATTCCCTGGTGTCCCACATGGTTCCCCAAACCAGGAGCGATTTCTGAGCTCAGAGCCAGGAGTAACCTCTGAGCATCAATGGGTGTGGCCCAAAATTCAAAACAAAATTTTTATCTAAAGCATTATAATTATAACACAATAGATACATTTTAATACATTTGCATGATATTTACTTAATTTTACTTCCTTTGTCTAAAAATTTGGCTCATTACAGTTTTTAGAAGAAATTAACATTATTCCATTTATTTACTAATTAAACTGTTATGCAATGATTAGATTAAGTTATTCATTTATTTATTATTAGATTAAGTTATTTATTTATTTACCTTTTTGTTTCCTAAGATAAGGTTTTTTTTGTTTGTTTGTTTTTGTTTTTGTTTTTGAGTCATACCTGGCAGCGCTCAGGGGTCACTCCTGGTTCGATGCTCAGAAATTGCTCCTGGAAGGCTCGGGGGACCATATGGGTTACCGGGATTCGAACCGCTGACCTTCTGCTTGCAAGAAGGTCGCCATACCTCCATGCTATCTCTCTGGCCCCAAGATAAGGTGTTCTTATTTTCTCACTGTTCAGGCAAAGACTGAGGTCAAGGGAAATCAAGGAACTGTCCCCAAATGTCCAGTTGCTGGTGGCTGAACTTGAACTTGAACCTAAGTGTGTGTTTCTGAAAATTATATTTCAGTCTGATTCTCAACATTTTCCCCTTAACCACTTTCACATCTTCTCTAAGGCCGTGTTTTAATCTAGAAACAAAAATGGAATTGTGATATTAGAAAGCTGGAGGTATTGACTGGAAGAATTTCAGGCAGAAATTTTGAGAAGTGTCTGAGAAGTGGCCTAGGCATGGGGTAATGAAAATGGAAGTGGTAACAGAAGTGTGTAGATTTAACTCCATCCTTCTTTACTCTTTTCTACACTTTTACTACAACGATTATAACTACTACTATCATTATAATTTTTTGGAGGGGGGATCTTAACCAGCAGTGCTCAGGGCTGAGAGCATCTCTATGCTCAGAGATCACTCTTGGTAGTGCTTAGGAAAACTATATGTGGTACCTGAATGTAAGAAAAGTGCCCCACCACTGTATTATTTATTTCTCAACCCCCCAGACCCTCTTTTCTCTATTATATTGATTTTGGATATACCTTAAGAATATCTTTTCTTAATCCTTGTTTCATCCTATGCTTTTCATATGTGTTGCCTCAACTTTCTTTTTTTGAATCAGTCAAAATATAGGAACAGACATATAAACCCTTACTTTCTTTTTTTTAAAATTATCTTTATTTAAACACCATGATTACAAATATGATTGTAGTTGTATGATTTCAGTCATGTAAGAACATCTAAGTGCAACATCCCCACCACCAATGTCCCAAATCTCCCTTCTCCCCACCCCAAGCACACCTGTACTTGAGACAGGCGTTCTACTTCCCTCATTAATTCACATTGTTAGGATAGAGTTCTCAATGTAGTTATTTCTCTAACAGCACTCATCACTAAGCCCTTACTTTCTATATGAATATTGTTTTGTAAAAAATAAATATTTGTGGGGGCGGAATGGTAGCGCAAGTGGTAGGGCATTTGCCTTGCATGCGGTAACCTAGGACGAACCGAGGTTCAAGCCCCTGGTGTCCCATATGGTTTCCCAACCCAGGAGCAATTTCTGAGCTCATAGCCAGGAGTAATCCCTGAGGGTTACCAGGTGTGACCCAAAAACCAAATAAATAAATAAATAAGTAAATATTTGAGAAAAAAACTATTATAACTAGAAATCTCCCTAAGCATGAAAGACAGCAAAGATCTGAGGATGTCATCATCTCTGTAGCCTCTCCCATCATCAGATTAAAGATTGTGAGTGAGTTCAGCTTCACAAGGTACTCACGGTATTTCTTTCTCCATTAAGCAAAGCAGGGAAGAGAAGTGCTTCCTAGGTGATCCCTTAACCAAGTCTTCATTCTGCCATATACCTGCCAAATGATACTGTGGATTGCAATATCATTTCTTTATTCCCATTTGGATTCATTGGATGAATCTTGATTTTCTAAATTACAGTGCTACAGCACAGATGACATTATCCATGAAGAACAAGAGATGAAACATTTTCTATTTGTAAACTCCTCTGAGCTCCTAATCGTTCCACAAGTGAAGATGCCCAGGACCACTTGGTCCCAAGTCAAATACTACAAAAAACCAGTGCAATGTGGAAAAACTATAGCACTGTGAAAAGACTCACATGGGGACCCAAATATCCTCTCATACATTTAGCCTGAGTTACATCAGTGAGCCTCTGCTTTCTCTTCTTTAAAATACAACATGGAGGGGCTGGAGCGGTAGGATGTTTGCCTTGCATGTGATCGACCTGGATGGATCTGGGTTTAATTCCTGGCATCCCATGTGGTTCCAGGAAGGATTTCTGAATGCAGAACCAGGAGTAAGCCCTGAGCACTGCCGGATGTAGCCTCAAAACCTAAATAAATAAATAAATGTAAAAAATATAAAAAAGTATAACATGGTATAAATAAAAATCAACATGGCATTTTACAGAGAGATTTGGTTCAAAGATAAAGTACAATATAAAATTCTTGATATTTAGGGACCAAAAAAGTAGGGGAGAATTTATTTATTTGTTTTTTTACTTTATTTTTGGTTTGGGGTCACATTTGGCAGTGCTCAGTGATTACTTCTGGCTCTGTACTCAGGGACTATTTCTATTGGTCTCAGGGGGACACACAGGATGCTAAGAATTGAAACAGGTTGGCCACATATATGCCAAGCACCTTACTTACTGTTGTACTATCACTCCAGCCCCAGGGAAGATTTTATTTTTATTTTTATATTTATGTAGCATAGGGACAGATATAATGAATAAGTTGTTTCCCAAAGCCTCAAAAGTGGAGGCTATCACTGTGGAGTGATAGCACAGTGGATAGGGGATTTGCCTTACACACAATTGACCTAGGTTTGATCCCTGGTGTTCATATGGTCCCCCAAGCCTGCTAGATATAATTTCTTTTATTATTTTTTGTTTGCTTGTTTTGGGACACACCCAGTGACACTCAGGTGTTATTCCTGGCTATGCATTCAGAAATCAATCCTGGCCTGGGGACCATATGGGATATCGGGGGATCTGACCACAGTCACTCCTAGGCTAGCGTGGGTAAGGCAGATGCCTTACCACTTGCGCCACTTCTCTGGCCCCATGCTAAGTATAATTTCTGAGTGCAGAGCCAGAAGTAACCTGTAAGTGCCTCAGAATGTGGCCCCCAAAATCTAAAAACAAAAACAATGAAAAGTTTAATTTAAACAACTGTGTGCAGTGGTGGAAAATGTCTTATTCTTTTTGACTAGGAGATGAATGCACCTTCGTTTCGTGTGGAAAGAAGAACAGATGGGGAGATGCTTCTCCATTACTACTCAGACAGAAGTGGTTTATGCCACATTGTACCAGGTAGGGGGTGCCTTAAATTGTGAGATTCTTTGCAATAGTGAGCCTTTAGAATACAGTGGTGAAGACAGAATAGTTTTTTGGTTTTGTTTCAGCAAATAAAATGATGTAGATTTTTACATAGTAGTAACTCTGCTGTATATTTTTGTTCGTTTTTTGGGCCACACCTGGTTATGCACTTAGAAATCACTCTTGACTTGGGGAAACGCATGACATAGGGGATCAAACCAGGTTCATACTGGGTCAGATGCATGCAAGGCAAACACCCTACCACTTCCCCACCATTCCGGCCCCTCTGCTATATTGTTTTGCATAAACATTTTGCATTCACAGTTACTGAAAAAGATCCATCTATCTTTTCACATACTCCTTAAAACTATCAACTTTAAATTGCCAGGGAGGTAAATACAATGGTAAATATGCCTAGTGTTTGCAAGGTCCTGAGTCTGATCCTGATGTTACAAGACTTCACAAACACCATAGTTTCTATAAAATAAAACTTGCCAATTTTAGCAGCTGAATAGTATTTCTGTTGCAATGTTTTCTGTTCTTGAACTGACACTGTTTTCTTTGCTGCTATTTTCATTTTATTTTATATTTTCCTTTGCTGCTTTAAGTAGTGCTATGATGATTATCTTTAGGCCTGCTTTTCTTTATATTGGATAAAATTCCAAATTAACACATCTTAAGAAAATCCTAATTCTTTTATAACTGAATTTGACTTTATTTTGAGAGTTTACTTATTGAGTTGAATGCTTTTCTGAAATAAGTATATACACAAAAACTGAACTAGAAACAATACTCGTCAGGATATATTAAGTATCTAGGAATATGCTAACTTAGATATCTACTGTTAAATCTATTTTTTAATTTATTTAATATTTTTATTTGGGGACCATATCTGGCATTGTTCAGGGTCTCCTTGTTTGAAGTTCTGGAGTTATTTCCCAAAATGTTCAGGGCATCATATGTTGCTATGTCTCAAACTGTACTCCCTGAATGTAAAACGTGTGCTTAAGCCATAGAGTTATCTCTTTATATCCTTAAATTATTTTTTATTTGATTGATCCATCATATGCTCTCTGTCTTGACGCAAGGGTGGAGAGTAATGAATATTCTCTGGAATATTCATAAGTTTTATTATGTAATTTCTTATTTCACTGGAACAACTGCTTTCACCAAACCTCACTAGTCAGTGTCTTTCTGCTGAAGGTATCATTGAAGCTGTGGCCAAAGACTTCTTTAACATGGATGTGACCATGGACATCCTTGACATGAGTAAAGAAGAGGAAAGGACTGGAAAGAAGGAGCACGTTGTGTTTCTAGTTGTACAGAAGCCTCACAGACAGATAAGAAAGGCAAACCCTAACACTCAAGATGTCGAGAAAGACCAAAAGGTATTGTTTGCTATCTTCAAAAAAACTGTTTACCTTGATGGACATACCAATATTAGAATAATCACAGCATAGAACAAAACCAGCCAGACTATATAATTGTAGAATAAAGGCAGGGTCGATATCAGAATTAGAGGCTTCTGCCTTTTGTTTGTTTTGTTTTGGAGCCACATCCAGCGGTGATGTGGGGGGTGGTTTACTTTTGACTCTGTACTCAGATATAACTCCAGACAGGTTCGGGACACCATGTGGAATGCTGGGAATTGAACCTGAGTTCAGACGTGTAGAAGGCAAGTGCCCTACTTGCACTGCTATCTCTTCAGCCCCACTAGTGACATTCTGAATCAGATTGTTCTTTGTTGTGAAGGGCTGTCCCATGAATTATAAACTGTTTAGCTCCATTCTTGGTCTTTATCTAAAAAGCTAGTAATACCCTCTCCTCCATTCCACCCAGTTATGTCAATCAAAACTGTTTCCTGGTATTACCAAATGTCCACAGGGAGAGGGTAACAAATAAGAAGCTCTCCTCATTGGATTAAGTTAATCTGGTTATACAGTGAGATTTTCTGGGATATACCACAGCCTGGAACATTTTTACCTATAATCCAGTGACTTATTTCACTATCCTTCTATTGAAAATTAAACTTCCGAAGTCTTAGGATCCATTTCCGAAGCAGGAACCAATCAAGAGTGTAGGGTCAATTTACGGTCCTGTGATTGGTTGTAGTCCATGGCAACCTCAGGAGTGACCAGTTAGGTGCCACATTATTATGCACACAGTTTACAACACCAAACCTACACCAGAATGTCCGTTTCCCTCCACCATTGATTGTCTCAAGGTCCTCTCCCAACTCCCCCCTCCCCCATTTCCTGCTCTGGCTCCCACTTGGTGACCTTAGTTCTACAGACCAGTTCTCATTTTCTGTTATTTTTGGCTATTTGTTGTTCTCTTACTATGCTTCTTGATATTCCACACCGGAAAGAGATCATTCTGTGTCTCTCACATGTCTCTCTCCTAACTAACTTCTCTTAGTATGACACTTTCCCTTTCCACCAGTGCCAAATTAAGGTAATCTGGTTTCTTGATTTCATGATTTCTTCTTTTCTTATAGTCAAGTAGAATTCCATTGTGAGATCTTAAGTACATCTTTGCTGTCTCCTTCAATATAGAAGCAGTATGGAAATTAATTAGATTAAAAAATCTTAATGCTTACAAACACTCTTGGTGTCTCTCTCACCTGAAATTCAGCAAATGAGTATATGTGTGTATTCGTGTACATATCTACAGTCACATGGTCAATCATATAACCAGATAGCTACTTCTCTTCCTGTTGTCTGCAGGACATGAAGGCAGCCTTCCTTAGAATGAAGGAGAAATATTTGAGTGTCTCTCTTTTCCCTGTAAAGAAATCCCGCTGGGAAATCGTGAGAAGTATCGTCATGTTTGGCAAAGGTGAGGGAACTCTGCTCCAGAACAGAATGATTGTGGGTGACATCTTCTGTGAGGATGACAGGGCTGCTTTCTAAAGACTTAGATTTAGCAGGCATTCACATTCAAGCATCAGACTGAGCTTGAGAGATAACACAAGTGAAAGTGCACATGCCTAATCTGAGCAAGATTCTAAGTTCAGCCCTAGCACCATATGGCCCCCAAGCACGGCTGAATGTAGTCCTACTGGCACCATGAACACCAGATCACCAGACCATGCGTCTTGGGGACTGATTCTAGCTCTAATTCCTCAAGCTCTTTTCAACATGTTTTCTATTAAAAAAAAAATAACAAAAAGCAAAATAACCAACATTAGACTCTGCTTTTCTTGTTCCCTTTTCTTTGTGCTGGGCGAGATAGAGACTCTCCCGCCACGGGGAAGACAAGGACGAGTTCTTACACACTTTCCACAACTCCCCTTCAGATTCAAGGCAAAGAGGCAAAGGAGAATGGCTTTGGTTCCCAACAGTATAGAGTCACTACATTTAGTACAGAAGACAGATGTGTTAGGAGATGTATGATCACAGCTACTGATTCTGAAACTCTCATCGGAAAAATGAAAGTGCCTTCTTAAACGTGGCCCTGGTGGTGCTGAGCTAGTTTTGTCTAACAGCACTTAAGTTGTGAGTCAGGACAAGGACCCATACTCAGGGAGCAAGAGCTAGGGCGCCCCCCTTCTGTCCCATGGGTCATAGCGACAGTCATCTGGGGGCTGAAAGGGCTGTATTTTGAGTCCAACAAGCCCTTGGCAAGCGAGTCAAATACTCAATTGACATCCTTTGTCTCAGAGATTTTCATATCAAAAAGGCTCCATTTCGAATCTCTAGCCCCTGCCAAAGAGGGCTGTTGGTTAAATTTTCATGTGCCACCCAAAACTGTCAGTCTAAAAAGCTCCATGGCAAATGTCCCTGACGCTGGGCTGGGCGCACACGCTCTGCTCCACTGGCCCATTGTCTGGCTGTCACCTTCTCAATGCCGACTCTGTTTTCATGGCGAGACATACTCAATTGGCCCAGAAACTCTTTCGCAGCAGGCAGAAACTTGGCAGGGGCCAGGAGGGCTTCTCAACCTGGTAGCACGTTTTCTGTTTGTTTGAATTTGGAAAGAGAATGGCTGTGGCCATCTGGAGACACTGAGTGCCTGTGATGCAGAGTGAGCACTGCGCTCTGCTCAGGAGCAGAGCTACTTTCCTGAGCTGGCTCTGAGCCCATGGTGGTGGGAACTGCCTGTCAACAAGACTCTTTTCTCTCCACGCAGGGCACCTTGTGAACACCTTCTTGCCCATTTATCCTGAGCGACTCTGGATTGAGGAGAAGACATTCTGCAATGCCTTTCCTTTCCACATTGTGTTTGATGAATCAGTAGGAGAATCCTTGCACTCATAGCTTAAATTGGTGTTTGGGAGGGAGAAATATTTAGGAGGGAGGAGAATAGTGTAAGGCTTGTGGGGATTAGAATTTAGCCCTGCAGGATCTTGCTTTTCTTTTCTAAGTGGCTTGAATAGGAACCTTCCTGATGGGAAAAGTGCTCCAAAGGGTTTACAGGAGTATCTAAGCATATAGCCCATATTGGTGGGGGGAGGGGGAGAAGTGACACTGAAATCAGTAATCAAATGATAAAAGAGAGCAGCCAGGAGCCATTTCAGGGTGGAATTAAATATGACACTGGGTGCCTGATAGTCACCCTGGATATCTATCTCAGTGTCCCCAGGCTGAGAGGTTTTTACCAACTCATGCTACTTTCTGTTGAGTGGGATTGTAAGAATGAGCAAGTTTGGTCATGATCTGTTGTCTTGGGTAAGATATACAGTCACCAAATTGATTATGTAGTTACTTGAGGGGCACCAGGCAAAATAATTTGGTCTTCAAAATTGGTTAAAATACATTTCAGTCATCTGCTATTTATTTTATTGCATGGATATAGTGAATCATCACCTACCTACCAGTTAGTAACTCTACAGATTCTGTGACATTCGCTCCTTGAAAGTGTCATCTCTGTTTACAAAGAATAGATACAACTAAGGAAATCAAACACCACTAAAATGTACCTATTTTTCTCTAGGGCCATGATGATGTTATTATTGCTACTACTAACATTTTAAATTCTCATCTACTTTAATGTCATGTTTTGCTTTGTTTTTTTTTTTTTTGACACATCAGGCATAGACTAGCAGAAGATTTAATATTACTAGTACTTATTTCATACGCTCAGGTTGATCTCTGTGGTCTGACAGAATCCCCTAGTGGCTAGTGTGGCTAAGTAAGTATTCCTGGCTTGTGCTGGCTGTGAGCTTCTTCCATACAAGACATTCACTGTTTCTTCATTCAGGTGTTCCCTGAGATGAGTGCAAAATGTCTATCCACCTCTGTGATGAGCCCAGGACTGAACCACATATTTTTTTAGTATTTTGAGAGGGAGATGGAGACAGAGACATAGAGAGAAACAGATACATCATTGTTCAGAACCAGGAAGGCTCAATGAACTCAACAGAGAGCTTTCTTTAGCCTCTCTTACTTGCTGATCTAAAAGATGTTTCTGAATATTTAACTATTCTTTTCTCATTTAAAGATTAACTTCATAGTTTAAAAATGCCTATTTTTTACTTTCACGGTGCGTCTTTCCTCCCAGATCCCTTTCCTTCTTTAGTGAGCCCCAGAGTGTGGCTCAAATGTCATCTGTAAGGGAACATCTGTGGTGCAGGTTGTTTTCTGCAACCTGCTTTACATCTCTTCTCTGTGGACAGCTAAGGATCAAGCAAGCTGGGGTGAATATCCAGAAGTATGTCCCAGGACTCCAAACACAGAAGATTCGACTTGATGAGTATTTCTCCATAGTTCATCCCCAAGTGACCTTTAACATTTTAAGCATCTGCAAATTCATCAACAGTCAATTTGTCCTGAAGACTAGAAGAGAAATGATGCCTGAAGCATGGAGGAACCAGCCCACGCTCAAACTTAGAGGTAGTAACTCCCCTTCTGTGGTGAGGTAGTTTGGGAGAATCTGGCCAGATATCCAATCTCCTCCAAAATGTTTGATAAAAGTGAAGCAGGGATTATGCTGAGCGGTTGCTCTTTCTTGCTTTTTTCAGTTGATTTGATTTGTAAACAATATTTTTACTTCCTCAATTATATCTGATTTAGGCATAAATTTAATAGTAAGCATATGCTTTTATAATTCTACTCCCCTTGATCAAAATTTTCAGAGTGCATAGGGTACTATTGGTGTTATTTTAATGTTTACCATTTAAATAGCAACAAGGTATTTTGACCTAGAGCTAACAAAGCACACATACTTTGGTTTGCTTTTGTTCCAGTTGTAATACATTTTCTATAGGAGTTTGCCATTTTAACCCTGTTTGCACACACTGTTTTGTGGAGATAGGTGCTTTATTTTTCCTCAATCCCTAGCAGTTAGAGAAATAACTACATTGAGACCTATCATAACAGTGTGAATGAAGTAGAAAGCCTGTCTAGAGTACAGATGAGGGTGGGGTGGAGAGGAGGGAGATTTGGGATATTGGTGATAGGAATGTTGCACTGGTGAGTGGGGTATTCTTTACATGACTGAAACCCAACTATAATTATATTTTTAATCAAGGTGTTCAAATAAAGAAATTAATTTAAAAAATCCTCAGCATCATCTATCTCCAGAAATTTTTTCATCTTGAAAAACTGAAACTTAGCAACCATTAACAACCTTCTGTTGGCTTTTCCTCAGTAACAATCACTATTCTCTCTTCTGTTTAAGAATTTGATTGTCCTAGGTACTTTTATGAAGACAATCATACAGTATTTGCACTTTTGTGATTGACCTTTGTTCGGGGGACTGTCACTGGGATAATTCCTGGCAGGGCTTGAGAGACCTTATGGGATGCTGGAGGATGGCCATGTGCAAAGCAGAACCTTAACCAATGTATTATGGCCCCTGGGCCTTTATTAAAACTTATTGCACTTGCTATTCTTTAAGTTTTAGCCATGTTGTAACTTATATTCTTTTGTAAGGATGAATTATTATACGATTATAGTTATATTATATATATATGTACAAATAGACCAAATTTTGCTTGGTTGCTTCTACTTTTTATTTCCACTATAAATAATGTTGCCATGAATATGTCTTCCAAAGTACTCCATTTTAGTATGAATACAGAAGTGAAATTACAGAGTCAAATGGTATTCCATTTTAGTTTATTTAGGAGTCACCATAATACTGCATCACTTTAATTTTTCTCAATCATACCAAAGTTTCCCAATTTCTCTACATCCTCACTAACACTTGATCCCTTCTAATATTTGGGAAAACAAAATATTCTAATCTTATGCATTTTACTGAGTTTTATTTTAGGCCATTGATTTTGTCACATTGATTTTAGGCCACAGAACTATGGTGCTGTGTCAGGAAAATAGATGTGTTCTGGGAACCCATGTGATGTGTACTATGGAGTGGTAGAACAAAATAATGGCCAATATAAATACATGAGCTCTATTTTTCATCTGGACTTAGTTTTTCAAGTACTTATTATTTCAGAAATGAGATTTGGAAAGTCAGTCTGAAGGCAATTATAGTAAAACCATATCTGGAAGAATTGGTGGTGAAAATATGTGATAAGCTTTTATTTCACTTCATTGAGTTGATTATTTGTGAACAGATTCATGAGATGATTATGGAAGAAACTAGTATAGGATATAGGCATTGACAGAATATTTATAAGCCTTATTTCTGGATAACTGGATGATAAAATTTGATTAATTGAGAAAACATGTCAACTTTCTGAGGGCAGAGACTTTTGTCACCTTGGGTCAGTGGTACGTTGCCAGTTCCTATAATAGTATATTCATTTCCTAGTAGACTCCAAGTAATTTAGAGATGAAAGAATGAACAAAGAGTGGTAGAGTTGCAAAGGGGATTCAAGTTGAGTTAGTAAGCAAACATCTACATACAGATAATAAAAAGACTTTAAAGATAATTTAAAAATCATGTTTATGAGAATAAATTCTCATAATTATTCTAAAGGGCAATCTGCAATATGTAGAAAATTCATAAAAATGATCAAATTATTTTATTTTTGGTGCTGTTTTGGGCCACACCCGGTGACAGACACTCAGGAGTTACTCCTGGCTATGCACTAAGAAATTGTTCCTAGCTCGGGACCATATGGGATGCCGGGGATCAAACCCAGGTCCATCCTAGGTAGCCGTGTGCCAGGCAAATGCCCTACTTCTGTGCAATTGCTCTGGTCCCAAAATAATCATATTCTTTTTTAAATTTATTTTTAATAAATCTTTATTAAAGCACTATGATTACAAGCATGTTTGTAGTTGGGTTTCAGTCATAAATAGAATACCCTCCTTCACCAGTGCAATATTCCCACCACCAATGCCTCCCTCCTCTCCTACATATTCTTAATCTAATTCTCTGTAAGGACCATATCCTTTAACAAAATGAACATGATTGTATTAATGATTGTTCTTTTTTTTTTTGTAATCATGTTTTACCTAACTTTGATTTATTGAAATGCTGTTGCTAGAATAATAATATAATATACCTAATGATAGTTTTTAGCTAAATACTATTTGGTACAGTCAATGCAACTGACAAAAATTACACACATATAAATTTAATGCTATGGAGAATACCAATATAAATTTTAAATAAAAATTTATATTATAAAAATAAAATGCCTAATCCTTCCATTTGGGGGTAATATCCACGTGGCGTGCATACAGATAATAGCTACTATTTTCTTCCATTTTCTTTTAACACCTGTAGTAAATATATACTGCTTTTATATATGACAATAAGTTTATCTACTTTAAGAGATTTTTAAAGAAATATATCTTCTTTTTAAAGAGATATATTTTAGAAATATATATATATATATATATTAATTCACCTTAATCTTGCATTGAAGAAGCAAGATTTCTCTGTGTGTTTTATTGTCAGCATAATATAAGATGTAGTTATGGAGTGTTAAAAAAGTCTACTCAAACATTATCCTGAACATGTTAGGGCAACATGAACATGTAAGGCAGTGGTCCTCAAACTACGGCCCGCGGGCCACATATTGATTGTATTTGTTCCCGTTTTGTTTCTTCACATCAAAATAAGATGTATGCAGTGTGCATAGGAATTTATAATTTTTGTTTTTATTATAGTCTGGGCCTCCAATGGTCTGAGGGACAGTGAACTGGGCCCCTGTTTAAAAAGTTTGAGGACCCCTGATGTAAGGAAAGAAGACAAAAACTAAAGGAAGTGGGAAAAAGTTGGGAAAATCTAGAGTGCAAAGAAAGTACCTAAAAGCAAGATTCCAGAGAAAAGGGTCCATTTAACATCATCAAACAGCATGAATTCTGAGTATAGACAACATGACAGAAAGGAATGGGTATAAGAAGTTTGGAGGCCATGGCTGGGAGCCACTTCAATGTAAGAAAAATATCCAACCTGGAGAAGAGAAGCAGAGACGAGAATGTGGAGACAAAATAATAATCACATCCATAAAATGTGACTAAAAGGGGGAGAGAATGTGTGATGGCTAGAAAGTTGGGTGGGATCTTGAGCTATTCTTGTCTCCTGGTGGTAAAGAGTCACATAGTCTCCTTTTTCTTTGTGATGGAAAGGTCAGATGATCTGGATGGAGTCTATGCGATGTATGATTTACATGTGCTCCCCCAAGCTCCGAAGCCTTCAAGAACTGGAGGAACGCAGGATGCACCTCTCTGACATAGCCCCCCATGACACCACCAGGGATCTCATTCTCCTCAACCAGCAGCGTCTGGCTGAGATAGAACTGTCCAATCAGCTGGAGAGGAAGAAGGAAGAGTTGCGCATCCTCTCCAAGCATTTGGCCATAGAAAAGAAAAAAACTGAGACCTTGCTTTATGCTATGTTGCCTGAACATGTGGCCAACCAGCTAAAAGAGGGTAAAAAAGTCGCTGCAGGTAGGCACTGCCTGCGCCTCCCATGGATTTCTGAGCAGGATGTTTCTCTTCACCAGACAGATCTAAGTTTGACTTCTGTCTCTGCAATATGATATTGTCTTAGCAATATGATCTTGTACTAATGTTTTAAGCTGCATATCTTTAGTTTTCTTCTTTCTAAACAGAGAAACATAAATATAATATGAGTAAAATGTTTACTAAGTTGTTAACTGTATACACATATGTCATAGTCTCTAAGATTTTCAAGTTGGGTCTTGATACTAGCCCCTGCTAGTACCAAGAGTAGAGTTTTTCCATACAACTGGAAATTGTAGAATCACACAGGCTAAAACATGTGTGGAAGAGCCAGTTCTCTTTGGAGGAATGGATGCATGTTTATTTCTAGTCACTGTCCATTTGTCCAGGAACTGTGTATCAGACCCTTCCAGGGAACTAACTCAGGGCCAAAGTGTTTGCTTAGGCCATGGGGACCAAGAACTTGAGTTTAGCAGATATATACAGAATAAATTAATAAGGGTGGAGATAGCCAAAGAAAATAGACTTACGTAAATTACAAAGCAATTAATGTGTTAGGATCTGTGTTGATCGTTTTACATATGCTATTTTACTTAATTTTCTGAGTAGCTCTATAAGGCAGACATTATTATCTGTAAGAGCTGAGCAAAGTTAGATTCATTTCATTTTGAGTAAACAACAAGAAACCAATTTTAATCTTATCAAACTCCAAAACTTCACTTTGACACATAAGGTGTTGTGGAAGTAAATGACAGAAAATGAATAGTCAGTACATGTCAAAAGAGAAGCAGGCATGGCAATTATGAGTTGCTCATTAAAAGTGTGTGGCACTGGGATTTGGTCTGTTGGTAAAATTTAAGAAAAAAAGGTACAAGAAGGAAAAGGCATTTCTAGAGAAAGAAATACCAAAGCAAATATATGAAAAGTGAAAGTAAGTACTGGAGAAGGTCCTTAGAATATGGGGGTAGTGGTGCCGGAGAGGTGGCGCTAGAGGTAAGGTGTCTGCCTTGCAAATGCTAGCCAAGGAAGGACCGCGGTTCAATCCCCTGGCATCCCATATGGTCCCCCCAAGCCAGAGGCAATTTCTGAGCGCTTAACCAGGAGTAACCCCTGAGCATCAAATGGGTGTGGCCCCAAAAATACCAAAAAAAAAAAAAAAGGATATGGGGGTAGAAGAATAAGTGGTACTGGTGACATAGAGAAGGTGAGGCGATGATAAGTGATAAATCTAAACTACTTGAAAGAGAAAAGTCTCTTTTTAAAAATATTTTTTTAATGAGACTATTGTGAAGTACAGGTACTTCATAGTTGGATTTCAAGCAATAGTGAAAGTGAATTAGGGCCATTCCCATCACCAATGTTGACCTCCCGCTACCAAAGTTCCCTATGTGCATCCCATACCTCCACCCTTTGCCCTCTGGCCTGCCAGTGTAACAGATCCATTTTAAGTTTATATTTTTATAGTTAGGGTTTCTTGATTCTATTGTCATTGACTTTAGTTTGGGTATTTAGTTATGATCTGATAAAAAGTATCTTTTATTTTGGATTCACGAGGTTGGTTTTTTGTGTTTTAGTTTTTGTTTTTGTTTTGGTTCTTTGGACCACACCTGGTGATGCTCAGGGGTTACCCCTGGCTATGCATTCAGAAATCACTCCTGGCTTGGGGACCATATGGGACACTGTGGGATCAAACCACAGTCCGTCCTAGGCTAGCGCGGGCAAGGCAGACGCCTTACCACTCCATGGCACCGCACCAGCCCTATCATGGAGTTTTTTTCTGATACTGTGACATAACTAGCTTCAATTAAGTAAAATGGATGACTTAGTACAGAGATAAAGGGAACCCACCACTTCATGAGGGCCAGTCTCTAGTAGCATGGAAACTGGGCATCCTATAGCCCAGCATCTGCCTTGGCCCACTCCTAAGAACCTCTCTATAAGCCAGAGCCCAGTTTTGTCATTACAGCTCTCAGCATATCTCATTGAGTGCTTGTTTATACTTCAGTTTCCTTCACCAGACTGGGAGCTCCTCATGAGTAGGATTCCTATCTGTTTCATGTTATATGATTCCCTGGGCATGAGAGAGAGCTCACAGCAAGCACCCAGTAAATGTCTGTTGAGTAAATGATGAATCGAAACTGTTTAATAGCTTCTGGGTTCCTTTGCCCCAAGGCAAAGTCATATCTGGTTCAAGGGCACTTGAATCTAGAATGTACAGAATTGTTTATTATTTATTAGCCCTTTGTGGTCACTGACACCTGGTTCTTGTTGTAGGAGAATTTAAAACCTGCACAATACTTTTCAGTGATGTTGTGACATTTACTAACATCTGTGCGGCCTGTGAACCTATCCATATAGTGAATATGCTGAATTCAATGTACTCCAAGTTTGACAGATTAACCAGTGTCCATGATGTCTACAAAGTAAGCATGAATTAGGGTATGAGTCCCAGTTGCTTATTTCTTCACTGGTCTGTGATTTGGTTTTAGTGGGAGTGGAATGAAGATGATAGCAAAGTAATGAAGGAACTTTAACTTTTTTTTTTTAACAATATCCAGTGCTAAAATGCCTGTGAATTGTAAGCATTATTTTCCCAGAGAACAATTTTCCTATTCCTTAAGTTTTTTTCATTAAAGACTAATTTAAATCACATATAGCTGATATATAACCTTTTCTATCTATCCCAGGAGATTCATCTTTTAGAGGACTTATTTTATTTTAACTATTTATTTATTTATTTAAACCATTAGAAAGGTCTACCAGCTCTTTCACAATTGGTTTCTGAATCACTTTTCTTTTGATCTTATCTCTTCATGCCATCATATGCCCAGAAAATAATCACCAGCCTTAATATAATTCTTTTGTCAAGTGAGAAAACTGAGTAATATGTTTAGTACATGGTGGAAACCCTTTTCTTTCCTTTCACAGGTAGAAACTATAGGAGATGCCTATATGGTGGTTGGAGGTGTTCCTGTGCCTATTGAAAGTCATGCTCTAAGAGTGGCTAACTTTGCCTTGGGGATGAGAATTTCTGCAAAAGAAGTGATAAATCCTGTTACTGGAGAACCCATCCAGGTACAGAGTAATTTGCTTAATACCAATCTCTCAGACACAGAAACCAGAATATTTTATATTGGTTCAGATAGTTGCTAGGTATGTTAGTGATGACAGTCAGGCAATTTATCTTAACTCTTCTCTTTTATTTCATTTTATTTTTTTTGTTTTTATTTTGTGGGGGGCCACAGCCAGTGACACTCAGGGGTTACTCCTCAGTAACCCCTCAGTAATTCGCTCAGAAATTACTCCTGGCTCAGGGAACCATATGGGACACGGGGGATCCAACCCAGGTTCGTCCTGGATCAGCTGCTTGCAAGGCAAATTCCCTACCGAAGTGCTATCACTCCGGTTCCTAACTCTTCTCTTTTACTGCATGCGCTTCTGAGTATTAGAGTTATAATTGAGATTATTGCCCTAATTCTTTACAGTCTTATTATCCAAATTTCCTCAAGTTTTTTTTGGGGGGGGGGCGGCACACCTGGTGGCATTCATGGATTACTCTTGCTCTGCACTCAGGAGCTCCTCCTGGCAGGCTTGGGGACCATTTGGGATGCTAGGGATTGATCTAGAGTCAACTGTGTGCAAGGCAAAAGCTCTACCTACTGTGCTATTGTTCTGGCCCCAAATTATCTCAAGTTTTAAGGGATACTTTGGAACTTTGGACCTTCATGTGATTTGCTGCAAGTTTTCTTTGTCCATAGTGTGTGTAGACAATGAAAAGTTTATTTCTTCACTTATTTTGTAGTCTCAATCCATCTCAGATGCCAGCTTATTGATGAGTCCTGATTTTTTGTTCACACATTTTCAACAAATGGGCCAGGCTTATTAAATAGTCAAATTTTCTTCACTTAGGGAAATTGTGTATACAACATGCTGTCTGACAGGTTCATATCTCAGGCTGTGGTGTGAAAGTGCCTCTAGCCAGCAGGCTAGACACCAGGGTGCCATAAGATATTCAGAACAGTTTTCCTTCCACCATTATAACCATTAGCAAAGCCTTACTCACAGGAAGCTACTCTTCCAACTTCAGTAGTTTGTTCACACTAAAAGTGTGGGACAATTTTGGAGATGAAAATAAGTGTCCTCTTCCCTCTGCTCAGCAGTTTCCATCCACCTTGTGATGATTGTCTCTGTCTCTGCTTTTACAAATTAAAATACCTTTCCTTCTCCTATCAGGTGTTCAAATTAAACTGAAGTGCTGGCTTAAAAGAAATAAAGCCAATTATAATAAAAATGTGAATTTTCTAGATTATAATCTCCTGTAGAAGATTCTGAGAAAGTATTCCACTCACCCTCACTACAACAATATAGAAGCTGAGAAACATTGCAGGGCTTGGTTATTGTGTCCCCTGTAGTTTTGAGTAAAAGAAGGCTGTGAATAACCATAAAAACAGTAAGTCCATTACTTGGCCTATTCTAAACTCACAGATGCATCTGTTGAATAAAACATCCCACAAAAGAATTAAATCAAGATGTGAGGCAAAGTAACAGAGATAAGGTCAAATAAGAATTAGTGTTTCTGTTAAAGAGCTCTCATGTAAGTTGCTGAAGAACAAAATATTTGAAAAACTGATATTGCGCAAATAGTAGCATGTAATACTTAGCAATAGAGATAGCAAACAATACTGCTGCAGTAAGAAAAAATCAACAATAAATTCCTGAAAATTCTTGTTATGAAGTTATGAAGAAGAAACTAGGAAAGGATGTGATCACATCTAAGATAAGAATAAAGATATCATAAAATATTCCCCGAAACAACATATCATGTACGTTTACTTAAGGGAAAGAACAGGAAACATATTCTCTCTTAAGAGAATTGTGATGCTATTTCTATAGTTTTTAAACTTCTAATCATTGACATTTTCTATTGTTTTGTTCTTTACATGTCTTTACATGTTGTTTTTACATATATGGAGGGGGCATATTATGCATAAAATAGCATTCCTAGGTACTTTACCTAGAGAAATAAATAAATAAATATTACTCTAAGAAGAAGAATATCTGGTACTAAAGACCAACTAAGTGTCTAAGCATGATTAGGATGTGAAAAGCTGCAAAAGTATAATAATTTTTCCTTTTGTAAAAAGGAAAAACAGGGAGATTCTACTTTTAAGAGAATACCCACAAATATGTTTACCCCTAGTTTAGCAGAAGTAATTCACTAGAGTTGTAAGTAAAAAGGAGCTAGTCAAGAATTTATAGAATATTTAACTGGGACTGGAAAACATCAGAATCTTTAGAAACCAAAATATGCTGTCTTGATCACTTGTAGCTGCAATTTGTGCCAACCATTTCCCCCAGTACTTAGTCAAATTCTTAAATTATTCTGTTTAAGTTTAGGTCCTTGAAAGAACCCCTCTATGGTAGATTTGATCTTTACCAAGTGCACTGCAGGAATTCATTAAAGTCTGGAGGCAGAAGAGAATTATATAGAATAATGTCCCAAGAAATAGAGCATCAGACCTACCACCCCCTCCCCCCAAATTCCATGGATAGCTATAAGGCATAAAGAGATGTTCTACATTTCAGTAAGTGCACAGTTTGGCTATAGAATGACATATTTTTGTATGAAGCCAAAGGAAATACTCAGAACTTTGCTGTTGCTCAAATCTGATAGTCTGTTGGAGGGATGAACCAATAAAGCTTTCATAGTATTCAAATTAGTGCAAGGAATCTAGCAAAAACACTAGAAAATGCTTAGATACAACTCAAAGACAGATTAAATTTACTCAGTCTACCCTCCAGCAATTTGATAGAAGAGGTAAGAACTTTATTGAGGGGTGACTATTATCTATTTAAATCTTTACTTTCACCCACAGCAGGGACATACAAATAGTCAAAAATGAGATGCAAAACGAAATAAGAAAATATTATATGTATGTATGGCCAAGAGAGGAAATAGTCACTGAAGCAGAAAGCAATCAACAAAGATGATGAAGTATTCTCAGATAGCACACTTAAACTTTGCTAAGAATTTTAAAGGACCTATTGGAAATGGGGACCAATAAATTTGAACAGATGTGAAATATACACAACTGTACCTCTTCATACTCATTTCTTTTCCTCTATTATCTCTGCCTACCCAATGGAAACAAAAATTATGGTATTTTAAATAAATAAACATTTATGAACTTAAAAAGGATTGAACACAATAGAATAAGTGATCACAGAGCAACAGAATTATATAAACTTCAATACAAAGAATTAATAGTAAAAATAATGGAACCCAAGTATCCTAGCTATGTCCCAGTATCATAGGACTAGGAGAAATATTTGAGGAAACAATAGTTGAGGCTTTTCCAACATTGTTAAAAGTTACCAACCCACATATCCAAGAGTTTAGCAAACTCAAACAAGATAAATACAAACACTTCTAGTGTTCAACCAAAAATCCTACCCCATACAAAAAGGCAATGAAAATAAATGTGAGACACAAATATTGCAAAGAAAGAAAAATATAAGACCAATAAAAATATACTAGACATCTATAATACACTTCTAGTAAGCGTATTTATCAGTAACAGATACAGGACAGTACATAAAAATAACCGAGAATAGATTTTTTAAAGTAAATTTTATTGTGACCAAAGTAAATTACAAATCTTTCACAGCAATATTTTAAGTAAATAGTGACATTGAATCAGAGGCATTCCCACCACCAGTGTTGTCCTCCCTCCACCCCTGTTCCCAGCATGCATCCCCTATTCCCCTTCTTTGCCCCCCGGGTTGCTAGTATAAGTGGTCCCCTCTGTGTCTAGCTTGTTGTAGATTGGGTAGTTATTCTGTTGTCATTGGTTTTGGATTTTGTGTTTAAGTCTGATCATTTTTTTTATTTCTTCTCGATGAGAACACAATAGATTTTAAAGAAAGGAAAAAAATTTAAGGAGACTATCTGCTCCTGTTTTAAATATTATAAATAATAATTGGAGTAATCGCAACATAATTTAAAGAATCATTTAAGCTGACACTAGGTGGATGTAGAGTTGGCACACAGTATGCCTGAAACTCTTCTATTAAATCAAGGTAAATATTGTAAAGCAAGGTAATTAAACAAAAATTGAAAAGAAAAGATAAAGCAAGAATCTATTTTTATTGAGTTTCTGTCTTTACAGATCAGAGTGGGAATCCACACAGGACCCGTTTTAGCAGGTGTAGTGGGAGACAAGATGCCACGTTACTGCTTGTTTGGTGATACTGTGAACACAGCTTCGAGGATGGAAAGTCATGGTCTCCCTGATAAAGTGCACCTCAGCCCTACAGCTTACAGGTAAGTCGTTCATTTATTCATTGTTACTATCATCTTTGCTTTGCCCCATCCCAACACAAAGTACCTAATAACTATGGGATGGAGGGAGAAGAAAGGGAATGATCAGAAAGAAATCCATGTGTTTTCCTTGCCACACAAAAAACAAGGTCACAAAACAATGTTATAAAATAGGTTTTATTCTTAGGGAGCTTATAACCTAGTGCAAATTATATAGCAAGTTGCAAAATCCTCTTGGTTACTTTTTTTTTTACAAATAAAGTTTTACTAAAATAACACTTTTTTATTTTTATTTATTTATTTATTTGGTTTTTGGATCATACCTGGTGGTGCTCAGGGGTTACTTCTAGCTTTGTGCTCAGAAATCGCTCCTGGCAGACTTGGGGGACCATATGGGATGCTGGGAATTGATCTGGAGTCATCTGGAATTGGCCACGTGCAATGCAAATGCCTTACCCATGTGCTACTGCTCCGGCCCCTGAAATAACACATTTCTATTTACTTGTGGTCTATAACTACTTTTATGCTACATCAGCAGAGTTGAGTAGTTTCACAAAGATCATATGGCTTGAAAAACCTAAAATATGTTCTATTTTACTTTTTATAAAAGAAAATTTGATTACCTTTGGCCTAGTAAAAGGAAAGTTTAAATATCACTTTATTTTTTTTAATGACAACTGCAATGATGAAGGACTCTGTAAAGTAAAACTTAGGGTTTCTTGAGAATTTATAAGAGGCCATATTCTGGTAAAGGATTTTTACATTAACATTTATTATCACAAAAATATATGAGGATATGTTATCTTTGTTCTATCTACAGATAGAAAATATTTGGCCCCAGAGTCTGATGCTAGGGTACTGTGAGTAAAATAACACGTAATCAAAGCACATGTGTAAAATAGGTGCAAAGAACTAAAATCAAATTAGGTTTGCTAAAGTTGAAAATAAGAAGCAGAAAGAGCTGAGAGCTGTGTGCATCTTCATGAAGGGAAAAGGACTACACTCTCATGAGTGAGAGGGAGGCAAAGGAGTATGACATCAGAGACAATGGCAACATCATGGTGATATTTGACAGAGACTATACTAGTGACCTTGTAAGAATAGATTTGAAAACATGGTATGGGCAAGAAAAGACCTTTGAGAGATTGATTTGAATTAAAAAAATTAAGTGAAAATGTGGAATAAAGTAAAATCAGTTAAATCTAGTAATAGCTAGAAAAGGGGGATGAGATGGAGGGAGGAGCCTTGAATGTCTCCCTGTCTGGTTGACTAGAAAGTGATGTACATGGAATCTATCATGCTGAGTGAAATAAGTCAGAGAGAGAGAGAGAGAGAGAGAGAGAGAGAGAGAGAGAGAGAGAGAGAGAGAGAGAGAGAGAGAAATGCAGAATGGTCTCACTCCATCTATGGGTTTTAAGAAAATATGAAAGACATTCTTGCAATGATAATTTTCAGACACAAAAGAAAAAAGAGCTGGAAGTTCCAGCTCACCTCATGAAGCTCACCACAAAGAGTGATGAGTTCAGTTAGAGAATAACTACATTTTGAACTGTCCTAATAATGAGAATGTATGAGGGAAATGGAGAGCCTGTCTAGAGTACAG
>PVKC010005220.1:10409-33768 GCA_004027635.1 Crocidura indochinensis | reverse complement strand
CAGCACTCTCCAAACAAGTGGAAGCAGAGCTAAATATATGGGCCTATATTAAGTTGAAAAGCTTCTGCACCTCAAAGGAAATAGTGCCAGAATACAAGAGCCACTCACTGAGTGGGAAAAACTTTTCACCCAATACCCATTAGATAAGGGTCTAATATCCAAAATATACAAGACACTGACAGAACTTTACAAGAAAAAAATCTAATCCCATCCAAAAAGGGGGAGAAAAAACTGAATGACTCTTTATAAGAGTAGAAACACAAATGGACAAAAGGCACATAAAAAGATGCTCCACATCACTAATCACCAGGGTGATGCAAATCAAAATAACTATAAGGTACCATCTCATGCCACTGAGATTGGCACATATCACAGAGAATGAGAACAAGCAGTGCTGGCATAGATATGGAGAGAAAAGAACTCCTTTTCACTGCTAGTGGGAATGCCTTATAGTCTAACCTTTATGAAAAGTGATATGGAGATTTCTCCAAAAACTGGAAATTGAGTTCCAATACAATCCAGCTATACTACTCCTAGGGGTATACCCTAGGATCACAAAAATACTATACAAAAATTCCTTCCTCACACCAATATTCACTGCAGCACTATACAATAGCCAGACTATGGAAACAACCAAGATGCCCTTCAACATAGGAATGGCTAAAGAAACGGTGGTAAATATACACAATGGAATATTATTTAGCTGTTGGGGGAGATGAAGTCATGAAATTGTCCTATAAATGGATGTACATGGAATCTATTATGCTGAGTTAAATAAGTCAGAGGGAGACAGATAGATTCAGAACAACCTGACTCATCTATGGGTTTTAAGAAAAATAAAAGATATTTTTGGAATAATTTTCAGAGAAAGAATACTGGAGGGTCCAGCTCATGACATAAAATTTACCACAAAGAGTGATGAGTGCTGTTAGAGAAATAACTACATTGAGGACTATCCTAACAATGCTAATGAATGAGGGAAGAAGGAAGCCTGTCTAGAGTATAGGCAGAGGTAGGGCGGGGAGGAGGGAGATTTGGGACATTGGTGATGGGCATGTTGCACTGGAGAAGGGGGGTGTTCTTTGCAGAACTGAAACCTAACTAGCATCATATTTGTAATCATGGTGTTAAAATGAAGATATTTTTTTAAAAAATATAACTAACGTCTTTTCTCTATGCTCTGGCACAAAACAAGGTTGCCCCTTCTTGCCACTTCTCTTCAATATAGTTCTGGAAGTACTTGCCATCACAAATAGACAGAAAAAAATTATCAAGGACATGCAGATATAAAAAGAAGAAATCAAGCTTTCATTGTTTGCAGACAGCATTACACTGTATTTAAAAAGCCATAAAGACTCTACAGAAAAAGCTTGAAAAAACAGTAGATTTGTATAGAAAAGTGATAGGCTGCAACACTAATACAGAAAAGTTGGTGGCTATTCTCTACAAGTAACAAAAGAGGATATTTAAAAACAATGCCATTCAAAATTGTGCCTCAGAAAATCAAGGTCCTTGTAGTAAATTTAACTAAAGAGTTGAATCACCTAGACAAAGAAAACTAGGAAACGCTGATTCTAGAAAAAGAAAACACAAGCAAATGGAAACACATACATTGCTCTTGACCGGAATTATTACTATTATTAACATGGCAATAATTACCATAGTATTGTATAAATCTAATGAAATCCATATTAGGATATCCATAACATTTTTCAAGGAAATAGTCAATGTCATCTGAAATTCTCATGGAATAATAAACCTTCATGAATCACTAATGCAATACTTGGGGAAAATATGGGAGGCATCACTACCCCCAACTTCAAACTATACTATACAACAGTAGTCATAAAAGGGCATGGTACTGGAATAAAGACAGATCTTCAGATCAGTGGTATAGACTTGAATATTCTAAGACTGAGCTTCCAGTATATGTCAATTTTTCTTGATAAAGCAACAAGAAATATGAAATGGAGCAAGTAAAGTTTCTTCATTAAGAAATGTTAGGTAATGAGGGAAATAGAAAGCCTGTCTCAAGTATAGGCAAGGGTGGGTTGGGGAGGAGGAAAATTGGGACATTGGTGATGGGAATCTTGCACAGGTGATGGGGGTGTTCTTTACATGACAGAAACCCAACCACAACCATGCTTGTAATCAAGGTGTTTAAATAAAATATTAATTAAAAAATAGGAAGTGTTAGGTAAATCTGTCAGCTACAGGAATAAACATCTTTATTTAATACTGCGCACAAAAGAAAAGTACACACTCCATGATATTGAAGCTAAAGCAATCTCTAGGGGTAAAAACCACTGACAAAGCAAGTAGAAACATATATACAAATGGGACTGCATTAAAATGAGAAGATTCTGCACCTCAGAGGAAACAGTTACTCAGATACAAAGACTAGCCATGGAATGGGAGAAACTGTTCACTCAATACCCATACCCATGTGATAAAAAGTTAACATCTAAGATATACAAAGTGCTGGTAGAACTCAACATGAAATCATCTAACCCTAACCAAAATTGGGGAAAAGAAATGAACAGACATTACCTCAAAGAAGAAATTCAAATGGCCACCATCATTAATCACCAAGAAGATGTAAAGAAACAATGAACAAAATTTTATACCAGAGACTGGCACATATAAGAGTAACAAGAACAACCAGTGTTGCTACAGATGCCAGTAAAAGGAACTCTCATTCAATGCTGGTGGGAATGTCGACTTGTCCTGCCTTGTGAAAAGCAATATGATATTCCTGAAGAAATCTAGAAATTTAGCTTTCATATTATCTAGCAATACAATTTTAGGAATATAACTTAGAGGTCCTAAAATAAAATTTAGTAAAGCCCTCTGCACCCCTATATTTATTTCAGCACTATTCCCAATAGCAAGATTCAAGTGCCTGAAAATAAATGATTGTATAAAGAAACAGTGGTATATGGAATATTATATAGCTACTAGAAAAATGAATAATAAAATTTGCTTATACAAGGATGGATATGGAGAGTATTATGCTCAGAGATGAATCAGTTTTGTATTATTTAAAAACAAGATAGTAAGTTACTAATATCTGAGACAAGAGACATGAGCCAGGTAGATCAGTCTTTGACGGAAAGCTCAGCACAGAAACAAACAAACAAACAAACAAACAAAGACAGAGTAGTCCAGTTAGGGCAGAGAAAGAACCACTTTGACAATTAATTAGATTACTCTGTACGAGAATTTTATGCTGATAGGATATAAAGTGATATGCGTGATATCCCTTCAGTAAAATATTATGAACTACAGAGTAATAAATAAAGGAAGAGAGAGAAAGGAAGAGAGAGATAGAAAGATAGAAGAAAAATATTTATCACAGAGGCAGTCAGACAAAATAGCAATGGGTGACAGGAGGGAACCTGGGAATATTGTTGGTGAAAAATATGCACTAAAGCGGGTATTGTATTCTGTATGACTAAAAGTCAATCATGAACAACTTTGAAATTGTGTATCCAAGATGATTCAATTTAATACTTTTAAAGTTTTCCTCATTGAGGCAATGACAACAAAACTAAAAATAAACAAATGGAAGTGCATTAAATTATAAAGCTTTTTCATGGCAAAATAAATGTATGCTAAAATTAAAAGAACCTACTAAATCATCTGACAGAGTAAGTTCTTCTAAAACTCAAAACCAAACCAAAAACAATTAAACAACAATAGCAAAAAAAATCCCAGCCTATCAGGGATCAGAGCAGTGGCACAGCAGTGGTGTGTTTGCCTTGCATGCAGCTGAACTAGAATGGACCAGTTCGATGCCCTGGTGTCCCATATGGTCCCCCAAGCCAGGAGCAACTTCTGAGTGAATATCCAGGAGTAAGCTCTGAGCATCCCTGGGTGTGGCCTCAAAAGAAAACAGAAAACTCCCATCAATAATTGTAGAGACAGTCAGCTTTCTCAGAAAAACATATGCATAGCTAGAAGACATATGAAAAAGAGTTCACTGTCACAATCTGAGGCATGGACCCAGAGGAGCGGAACACACTTCCTGATGAAAGCAGAGGTGGTGGTAGTGGAGGGCATGGTTTGGGGACCCTGAAGCCACATTAGCAGCACCCAGATGGAGGTATAGAATCTGAGATTGGGACCCTGAGAGGCAAACTGGTTTCATGGTGACAATAGAAATGGCAGCAGCCTGCAGCTCTGGTAAGTGGAAGCCACTTCGGCAGTACTCAGATGAAGGTACAGAAGCTAAGGTGGGAATACAGAGTGGAGGAACCCATTTTACAGTCACAGCAAAGGTGACAGTAGAAGAGGTCATGGTTTGGGGCTTGCAAGCCATATTGGCAATACCGAAGTTATGGGACAGAATCCAAAACAAAGAGTCAATGGAGTGCTGACACTCAACTCTGCTCTACAGTCACACCAGAATATTACATAGAAACACCACACTATAATAGCAACAATGGGGAAAGGGGGCAGGCTTCCACTAGTTGAGAGAATGAAGATGGTAGCTCCTATTAAATACCAACCACTAGGGGCCCGGAAGATAGCATGGAGGTAAGGTGTTTGCCTTTCATGCAAAAGGTCATTGGTTCGAATCCCGGTGCCCCATATGGTCCCCCGTTCCTGTCAGGAGCAATTTCTGAGCATGGAGCCAGGAGTAACCCCTGAGCACTGCCGAGTGTGACCCAAAAAACAACAACAACAACAAAAAAAAAAAAGCAAAAAAAAAATACAACCACTAAAGAAAAAATATCAACCCTTAATTCAACCTCTCACATAAGCACTTCAAGAAGAAATATGGAAGGTGTTTATTGAACTCAAAGAAAATAGAATGAATGAAAGTACTACAAATAACAATGAAGAGGATAGGACCATAGAAAACCTCAAATTGAATTAACAGGGCTGAAAACATGGTAGAGTGAAATGAAAAACTCACTCGAAAACCTACTAAACAGAATAACAGTAGTTGGAAACAAAATCAGTGAGTTGAAAGATGAGATGTGCAATAATTTCATACAACAGGAGAGGTTGAAAAATGATTAGACAATAAGAAAATTCCTCAAAGAATGTGAACAAATGAAAATAGAAATCTTCAATAAATTCAATAGAAATAACAAGAATTCCAGTGACACAATAATTAAAAAAAACAACAATCATGGCATATCAACAATCAAGAACATAATTGCAGAGAAACTCCCAGAGCTAGAAATTGCATGCAATCAAATCCTACATTCCCAAAAAGTACCAGCCAGAAGAAATAAAAAAGCATCCCAAGACACATCCTATTCACAATATCAAACCTCGAATGCTATATGCAGAACAATCAAAAAGGGAAATTATATTAAAAGGAGCATCCATAACCTAAGGTTTATTGCATAATTTTTAAGACTCAAAGGAAGTTGTGGGACATAGTGAAAAAAATCAACAAAATTAATGCTTCATTTAGCCAGACTTGCATTCAGGTTTGAAGGAAGGATGAAAAAGAGGAGATTATTATGTATACTACAAACATTCAAAAGGATAATCAGAGGCTACTTTAAGAAACTCTGTGCTACAAAACAAGAGAACCTGGAAAAAATGGATAAAATCTTTTATTTTATTATCTCCAAACATTGAAACAAGATGATCTAGCATATTTAAATAGATATATCACTATAGAGAAAATTAAAATGACAATCAGAAGTCTTTCCAAAAAAGAATAACCCAGGCCCAGTTATATTCACTAACAAATTGTTTCAAACCTTCCAGTAGGAACTACTGCCTATACCTTTTAGGCTTCCACAGGAAATTGAAGAAACAGAAATACTCCCAAATCATGTTTATAAAACTACCATAATTCTAATAACAAAACAGACACAGATGCGACAGAAAAATAGAATTACAGACCAATATTCTAATGAACACAAATGTAAATATCCTCAACAAAATCTTAGCAAATAGGATAAAATCTCATCTAGGAAGTCATAACACATGATCAAGTAAGATTCATTTCAAAGATGAAAGGATGGTTAAAGATATGTAAGTCAATTCACGTAATACCACACATTATCAAAGGGAAAAATAAAAGCATGTGCTCACACAAATAGATATAGAGAAAGCATTTTGTAAATTCCAACACCCATTCGTATAAAAGCTCTCAACAACATGGGAATGGAAGGAACTTTTCTCAATATAGTCAATATAAAAAGATATATTAATACAAAAAAAAGTTCACTATTTGCAAGTAGATAAATTCAAGTCTGTACAACAAGGAAATATTGGGTAAAACCAATGAGGACATCTATCAAAAACCTTGGAAATAGGGGCTGGAGCGATAGTGCGGCAGTAGGGCATTTTCCTTACACGTGGCTGACCCATGATGAACATAAGCTTGATCCCAGGAATCCCATATGTCCCCAAGCCAGGAGCGATTTCTGAGCCATAGCCAAAAGTAACCCCTGAGCATCATCAGGTGTGACAGAAAAACCAAAACCAAAAAACCAAACCAAAACCAAAACCCAAAACAAACAACCAAAAATCCTTGGAAAATTGGCCGTTTTGGCAGGGATGTGGTGAGAAAGTAATCTTCATTGAATTAGTGGAGATGTCATCTGGTTCAACTTCTATGAGGAGAAGCATTAAGATTTCTCTAAAAACGCTAAGAATAGAATTCCCACATGACACAGTAGTTGTACTTCTATCCATCTAGGCCTGCTAGCAACAACAAAAAAACTAAATATTAATTTAAATTTAAATTAAATTATTAAATTTAAATTTAATATGCACTTCCATATTCATCATAACTCTTAGTACAATTGCCAGTGTATGGAAACAATCCAACTATCTCACTACAGGTATTTTGAGTTTAGAAGATTGGTAAATATATTCAATGAAATACTATAAAATGAAGAAAATGAGAAAAGAAATTAAATGAAAAAATAAAAAAAGCAATGAACAGAATAGAAAATAAAGGTAAAGGTGATTAAATTATACAGCTTTGGTGGACAAGATGAGACTGACAGATATGTCAAGGGAAATAAGTCCAAGGGGGAGGTAAAATACAGTATTTTTCTTACCTGTAAAATACAGTTTTAAAATAAAGAACATAATAAAACTTAAAAAGTTTTAACTTTGTAATACAAGGAAAGAGAAGGGGGTGTAAACTCTGAGATTAAAAGATTAATAAATACAGAGGTCAGGTACCAGGTACAAGTACAGGTACATGTGATGAGCATTTTGTTGGTGGCATGGTAAAAGTTTTTATACCAAAACATGAATTTTATTTTTGGTGGGGTTAGGGTCAAATCCAATAATTATCAGTAATTATGGCAGTGTTCAAGAAACAATATAAGATGCTGAGATAGAAACCGGGTTGGTCTTACGCATGACAAGTACTAAATCTACTGTGCTGTCAATCTTGGCCCACCATTGCCATGAATCTTAGTACAGTAACTTCCTAAGCTATAATAAAATTTTTGATTAGTCATTAAAAGTTTAACATATATTCAAAGTGTAGCATTTATATCTTTATTGCTGTTGTTAATATTATATTATACTCAAATCTTTTACGTTTTCTTTTTTTTTTCTTTTTCCAGGGTGGTGGGGGACACATCCTGTGACACTCATGGGTTACTCCTGGCTATGCACTCAGAAATTGCACCTGCTTGGGGGACCACATGGGACGTCAGGGAATCAAACAGCGTCACCCTAAAACTGTGCCATCACTCCAGCTCCTCTTGTAAGTTTTCACCTCCTTCACATCATTTTCCCATTGTCTATGAATAGTCATTAGTTTTTTTATCTGTGAAATAAACCTACTGTGATTAACAGTTTAGGAATTAGTATATAAACTAGAGTTGACTTTCATTTCCGCTATTTAGTTGGTTTTGTGTCCTTATGCAAATCAAATACACACCCAAATACATAATGAATGCATACATATATCCATGTACTATTTATATATAATTTTGTGTACATACACTACAGAGCATATTAAAATAAAAATATTTAGCCAATTTTTAAACAATGCTTTTTATATTAACTGATATTTTCTCAATTTTATTTGTGTATTAGAAATCATATACTTTGTCCTGTTAATCTTCTAACAAATTCCATTTTTCCGTAAGATCTGCTTTTCTTAAACAAGTTTCTCATGTGACATTTTGTTTAAAATTCTGTGAGATTTATGCTGCCTTGATGTAACAATTGTTCCCATGATCTTACTATAGCACTTAGTTCTTTAAATTCTTGTCTTTCTTTTTTTTTTCTCTTCAAAAAACTATCTTGACTTATTATTTTAAACATTTCTTACAGTTTAGAATGACAAGTTCCTGCTTGTTAAAGCCTATAGATCCAAATATTTTAAATTTATACTGTAATTAATGTATCTTCTTTTGTTTTACAAAATGTTTAAATATTCACTATGCATAATTTTGAGGTATATATTGTTTCATAATTACTTATTATTTATGCAGGTATAAGGATGCAGTTTAATTTTTTGGGAAGTAGATCAACATTAGTTATTTTTTCTTATCTAAATTTTTAATTTCAATGTTTTCCCTGAGTATCACTAAATACATCCTATAAAATGCTTGCTGGCATAATTATCGTAAAATATATTAATTGAAATATATAATTCATTATAAGGTATTTATTCTGAACTTTAAATAATATATTTATTTCTAAACTTAAATATGAAAAAGAAAATAGTCAAACAATTAATATTTGGAAAAATCAAATTATCTAAACTAATATTTATTCCCATATAGTATATGCACCATATTCAATTACTAGATTATCACAAAGTATACTCACAGTTATAAAGGAAATGATGGAAATACTTATACTAAATAAACTTATACTAAAATAAATTAAATAATTAAATTAAATAAATAAATTAAAATCATTGATAAATAAATATGCAAGTAAAACCCACTGGTACATAAACATTCTTTATAAGTGTATTTGGCTCTTTATAGCTATATATAATTTTTCTCCTTTGAAATGACAACTGAAAACATCTATAATTTTGGCACCTTTGTTGAAAATATCAAATATGATGGCATACGGATGGTGTATGTCATTTCTTTGAATTTTTTCAGACTAATGAGAAGTTAGTATCAAGACTGGAATAAACTAAATATGTAAACATCCTGTGTTTACACAGAATTAGCATATGTTGTCACTAAACAAAGTTATACACAACAAATATAGATTTTGAAGTCTCAACAAGAAAAAGGCTTAAAACTCATGATTATACCATTTCTCAAGACCGTAAACCTACTTTTAATTTTTTTCACCCAACTTCCTCTACCACTGTTAAGAGGACATTTTACTTCATGCAGAAGAATATCAGATATTATTCTTATTTGTTTGTTTGTTTGTTTGTTTTGGGGTCACACTCGGCAGTGCTCAGGGGTTACTCCTGGCTCCATGCTCAGAAATTGCACCTGGCAGGCACAGGGGACCATATGGGGCACCGGGATTCGAACCGATGACCTCTTGCATCAAAGGCAAACACCTTACCTCCATGCTATCTCCCGGGCCCCTCAGATATTATTCCCTGTAGGATTGATGTGGGGTTATTGTTTTATCAATCCTGCAGGGTAAAATATCAAATGCCCACCTAAACTTTGGCAAAACTCTCAGAATATTTAGCATTACATTTTAATTTAATTCTAATTTTTATTGAATTATTAAAGTTTTGTTTTCATGAAAATACATATATTTAATTTTTCAGATATATAAATACGTATTTTTTATCCAAGATACTCTATATTTTATTGGTATTTGGGTCACACCTGGCGGTGCTCAGGAGTTACTCCTAGCTATCTGCTCAGAAATAGCACCTGGCAGGCATGGGGGACCATATGGGACGCTGGGATTCGAACCAACCACCTTAGGTCTTGGATTTGCTGCTTGCAAGTCAAACGCCACTGTGTTATCTCTCCGGCCCCTATAACACTCTATTTAAGTAAGTTTTTATTTATTCATACCAAGAATGATTTAGGACAGAAATTAAAGAAATATAACTGAGGTGTTGAATAATCAGTACTTAAGTTCAAAAGCATAGAGTTTTTTCTTATATCATTAATATTTTTGTTTGTTTATTTGGGTCACACACAACTGTGCTCAGGGGTTACTCCTGGCTCTATGCTCAGAAATTGTTCCTGGCAGATTAGGGGGATCATATAGGATGCCGGAATTCGAACCACCGTCGTTCTGCATGCAAGGCAAAATGCCTTACCTCCATGCTATCTCATCGGCCCCAATATTTTCTATTTTTAGTAAGACTTTTTCCCCAAGATTCCAAACATCTTGTCTTACTCATTCATTTGCAGAAATAATTTTGAAGACAATTCTAAATTAAAGTTCTGGAATTGATCCATATCATGACATGATATGGCAGTAATTTGTGGGAGATTTGAACACCAACTAGTTCTTTCTCTTTTCTAAACAATGAGACTTTTTGGTTGCTTTTAAGTCTAGTACCTTAACATTTTTCCTGGGTAAACAAAATAAAGTATATATTTTTTAGACAGTATGAGAAAGATGCTAAACATAAGCTTATACAAGTGTATAGTTTATCCAAATATGGGTCTATTTTAAATCTTTAATTTTGACAAATACGGAGAGAATAGGACTGAGAACAAATGAGATAATAGGACTGGGAACAAGAATTATAATCAGCACAAAGGTTTTCAAGCAAAATTTTAAATGCAACTTTGTTACAATTTATACAATAATTCAAATAAGAAATTTAAAGCTCAGGGCTTGAGTGTTAGGGCAGTGCATAGGAAGGACATTTGCCTTGAATGAGGTTGATCTGGCATCCCATATGGTCCCTGGAGCACAGCCTAGAATAATTCCTGAGTGCAGAGCCAGGCAAAACATCTGAGCATTTTTGAGTGTGACCCAAAACCAGAAGAAGCTTTTTGGTATGAAGTTTGGCTAGGGGGGACGGAGTGGTGGTGGAAGCAGTAAGGGTAGCCTAGGATCGATTAGGGTTTGATCCTTCAGCGTCCCATATGGTCTCTCAGCCAGGAGCGATTTCTGAGTGCATAGCCAGGAGTAACTCCTGATCATCACATGTGTGGCCCCAAACAAACAAAAACAAAAAACAAAATCAAAGTTTGGCTAGGATGATAGTATTCTACTAAGATAATGTCATGCCAACATAGATAACATTGGCAGATATAGAAAGATATATAGAATTGGTGATAGCTATAGATAGATGATAGATAGATAGATGATAGATATATAGATAGATAGATAGATAGATAGATAGATAGATAGATAGATAGATAAAGATAGATAGATACAGGCAGATATGAAGTCTTACTGCATGGATATCTGAGCATAGAGAGATAAATGAACACCATTATGCTTCTTTCCATGTAGGAAACATAGTTAACCAATTTCTTCAATAAATTCCTTCAGGTCAACTTACTCACGTAGATATTCTATTACTTATCTGTTAATATATATGTATATATACATATAAAATGTTAATCTCTTGTAAAGATAATTGGATCTGGACACTCCTGCAGGACATGCCTTTGGAATTGGTCCTGGACATGTCCCCTTGGACATATATCCCTGTAACAGTGATCCTGGTAGTTTTTTTTTTTTTTTAATTTAATGAGCCAGAGCGATAGCACAGTGGTAAGGCATTTGCCTTGCACACGACCAAAACAAGATGAACAGTGGTTTAAATCCCGACATCCTGTATGGTCCCCCATGTCTGCCAGTGGTGGTTTCTGAGCACAGATCCAGGAGTAACCCCTGAGTTCCGCTGGATGTGACCCAAAAATAAAAAAGAAAAGAAAAGAAAAATAAAGAAAAGGAAAGAAAAAAGACAGTTGATAAGGGGATGGGGGTGCTCAGGTTAGACTCTGGACCAGAGCTTGCTCACCTGCCAGAAAAAATTAGTAGAAAATAGTAGAAAGTTGTAGAAAATTACTGGGCGAGATGCTGCCTGTTCCACCTCTACATTTCTCTATTCTTTCTCTCAAAGCCTGGACCTAGTGGCTGCTTCCCCAGGCCCTCTCTGACCAGCAAATTACCTTTTTCTCTCTCAGAAATGCCCCTGAAAGTGGCAAAATTCAGATTGTGAGTTAAATGACATTGTTTCTAACACCCCCTCCCAGGCTGCTTGGGTGGTGGTACTGGGTTGCTATATTCTGATGCCCTGGGTGGGCACCTTACCGCATCCCAGCTGGCAACTGGTCCATCGGCCCTGGCAGACTTGCAGCTTTGTGGCATTTGCACTTTTTTATTGTCATTTCTACTGAATATAGAAGAATGAACCATACAAAGACCAATTCAAAATTAATTAAATGCCTTGATCCATAAATTAATAAATTACCATCAGTCCATAAATTATAGTGAGGAATAATGAGAAGATCCCTTTATAACATTAATCAAAGGATGTTCGATGACTCAATGCCACTGACCACGTAAAAGCAGAAACAAATTAGACTATAACTAATTAAGAAATTGCTGCACCACAAAGAAACTGATTAAATGAAATGATACCCCACATACAAAGAGAAATATTTTTTAACTACTCATATAATAAAGAATTAATATTCAAGATATTTAAAACTTGGTAACAACAAAAAATAAAAAAAATTAACTGAAAAATATGAGAAGAGCAAGTATTGCTTTAAAAGAAAACATACAGATGATTACTAGGTATATGAAAATAACTTATTCACTATCATTAGAGGGAAGTATATAAAACCAATAATATTACCTTACAACAATGAATTGGCCCTCATTGTACACACAATATACTTTTTCTATAAATCAAAAAAATAAATAGGCTTTGATATATATAAATAAAACTGGAAGAAAACAGTGTTTGTGTAGATATTGGGATATAGTAATACTCATCCACTGTTGGTGGGAATCGCAACTGGTTCAGACAATTTGATAAACAATATGGCGACATTTTTAAAAACTTAAGAAATGAGCTTCCAAAGAATCCAGCAATTATTTTTTGGCATCAACAGCTTACACTTCTATGTTTATTGTAGCACTAGTTACAATAGCCAACATCTGGAAACAGTAAAAATTACAAAACAAAACATGAGTTGATAAACAGTGATATATTTATAATTAAATATATAGGTGAAAGATATATATGTGCATATATATATATGTAACTAAATGCTACTCAGCTATGAGAAAAGATAAAATCATGCAATTTTCTACTACATGAATGAAACTCGAGAGTATCATGCTCACTGTAATCAGTGAGAAGAGAAAGGACATAATTAGAATGATCTCTTACATGTGAGATTTAAATAAACATAGAAAGGGAACAACAATTGGCAAAGGCAACACATATTTCTGAAAACAAGGTTATGGAATTGAGTTTATCAGGGAGTTATAAGGAGCTCTTGGAACATCATTATAGGGAATATAACACTCTGGTGGTGGCTGTGGTGTTAGAACAATGTATGAAACAATCGTTTATTTTATTATAAATTATAATTCCATAATTAAAATTGAGGAAAATTAATAAGACTCAAGTCTCTGTTTATTTCTTTCTACCCAATTTTTTTATTGAGTTTGTATTCATTGCTGTTGGTCTTTTGAGTGATTTGCATATCTTAGATTAACCTTTTTCTGATGTATTGAGAAAAATGTTTTCCCCATTTAGTTAGGTAATCTTTCAGCTTTAGCCTATAATTATTTACCTATGCAGAAACTTCAACTTATTGTAGTCTAATTTATTTATTTATGTTTATTGAGCTTTTGTGGATGGATTCATGTCATTGAAAACATCTTTGTGTGGTTTTTTGTTTGCTTGTTTGTTTTGTTATTTGCTTATTTTTGAGCCACACCTTGTGGTGCTCAGGAATTACTCCTGACTCTGCACTCAGAAACTACTCCTGGCTGGAAACCATATGAGATGCCAGGTATTGAATCCAAGTGAGTCCTGGGTCAGTAGCAAGCAAGGCAAATGCCCTACCACGGTGGTTCAGAGCCGGAGAAATAGCACAGAGGCAGGCTTTACATGCGGACTGGACCTAGGGTTCAGTTTCCGCATCCCATATGGTTTCCTGAGCCTGCCTGGAGCAATTTCTGAACACAGAGCCAGGAGTAATCCCTGAGTGCCACTGGTTGCGGCCCAAAAACAAACAAACAAAAAAGCAGCTTTAAGATCCAGCTCTTGGAGAGTTCTGCATATGCTTTCTTCAGTATATTTTATAGATGCTGGTTTAATTTCAAGGTCTTTGATTTACTATAAATTGAACTTTGTATAAAGTATGAGATGTGGAAACAGCTTCAGTTTTTTGCATATGTCTATGTAATTTTTCCTGTAACATTTGTTAAAGAGTCTATCTTACTCCACTTGATGCCCCCTGCTCCTTTTTGAAAATTAGTTAACAATATGTCTAGGTATTTGTTTTGAATATTCAATTTAAACAAAATTAAAAGAAATATTTTATGATTTTATGCAAATTATAGAGTGAATAATAAAGAAAAGTAAAATTATCTTGATATGGAGCTGGAGAGTTGTATAATACATAGGGAAATTGCCTTGCACATATGTGGTAGACTTGATTCAATCCCTAATATTCTATATAGAGAATATCATCCCATGTATTGATATCTGAATATCACCAGGCATAAATGTAGATCTAGGAATAAGTCTTAAACACAACTGAGTGTGATTAAGAAAAAAATAATACCAGTAATTTTAAATTACTGGTATTTTTTATAATATCAAACTTAAAACATAATTTCCATGCGTCTGTTTTTTGTAAAAAACAAGTTAGCATAATCTGAAGAACATTGGGGAAATGCATAACATCGATTTCAAAAAGTACATTACAAAATAACTTTTGAAATTAAAATTAACATGCACTTTGTGTGAGAGCCCTACCACAATTGAATGTAACTGGATCATATCCATTTGAAAGATTTTTTTTGATTTCATAAAGTAAAATATATATTTACAAATAGCTAATTTATAAAGGAAAACAATAATTTGTTTGGAATGTTAGATAACTTGAAGTTCAAAATATAAAAAAGAATCCTGACACAAAAAAGACATCTTTTAAATCGATAAATTTGATAGCAGAGGAACATGTAAAATTATATAAAATAAATGCAGAAAAGAGACAAATTACAATATTAAGCATGAGTTCACAAGAAAACTTGGACATCTGAAAGAAATATAAGATAAAGAGCCTTTTTATTGATAAAAAATAATTAATTACTACAACTGAAATCAAAATAAATGATATTATAAATAGCAAGTTGAGTGAGAAAAAAAGCATTTGTTATGCTTAAATTGCTTTCAATACCTGTACTAAATTAAAAACATCCTCAATGCCTTGTTAGTTTTTTGGTCACATGCAGCACCTCTCAGTATGGGTTACTACAGGCTCCTCACTCTAAAATCGCTCCTCGAAGATTCATGGGTCCAAATGGGAAGCAAGGAATCAAATCTTTGTCAACCACATTCAAGAAAAATGCCCTACCCACTGTGCTATTGCTTTGGCCTTTACTCGGTTCATTTTAAACTTTCTGAGTAAAATAGATGTCCATTTGTAAAATGGGCCTATCATAAAATTGCTCAAACTGAAATTTGGCTCTAGCATTTACTTTATATCTGGAAAGAGTAGCAGCAAAATTAAGAGCCGGAACTCAGAAAATTTTAGCTATTTTCCCAGTATCATTTTAGGATGAGATTAAATTTAATAGGGATATTACAAGTTGCTTCAGTGTTTTTGCTATCCTGTTTTATGGGCTGTGGGTTATCTGAGGGAATTGGGTGTTAGGTATGAGCTGACTATATGGTATAAGGCCTATATGGTATAAGTTAGAGTCTCTGTGCGAATGCTTGCTTTGCGCAGTTTGGGGTCCGGTGACATGGGCCGGGGAGGTCCAAACCTGTCTCAAGATGCAGGCAGCCTGGAGTGAAGGTTGGAGTCAGGTGTGATCGCGACACAGTCCTGCGACACAGGGCAGGAAGTTCCAAGCCTGTCCTAAGATGCAGGCAGCCCAGGTTGGGGGTTGGAGTGAGGTGCGTGTGTGGTTTGGGGTCCAGGAACACAGTGTGGGGAGTTCCAAACATGTTCCAGGTACAGGCAGCCGGGGGTGGAGTAAGGTGCGCGTGCAGTTTGGGGTTCCCTGTCACACGAGGAGTTCCAAACCTTTTCAGAGGTGCAGGCAACCTAGGGATGTACCAGTTCCTTTAGCCATTCATCTGTTGAAGGGCATCTTGGTTGTTTCTAGAGTCTGGCTATTGTAAATAGTGCTGCAATGAGTTTAGGTGTGAGGAAGGGATTTTTGGATTACATTTCTGCATCACTAGGGAATATCCCTGTGAGTGGTATAGCTGGATCAGATGGGAGCTCAAGTTCTAGTTTTTTAATGAATCTCCATATTGTTTTCCATAAGGCTGGATTAGATGACATTCCCACCAGCAGTGAATGAGAGTTTTTTTCTCACCACATCCCTGCTAGTACTATTGTTCTTGTTCTTTGTGATGTGTGCCAGTCTCTGTGGCATGTGATACCTCATTGTTGTTTTGATTTTCATCTCCCTCATAATTAATGATGTAGAACATTTTTTCATGTGCTTTTTGTACATTTGTACATTTTGGCCACTTGTATTTCCAGATATGCCAGTATTATGGCTGACACCATTAGGCCTTTGTTGGAGTGAGTGCAGGTACCCTCCAACCAAACTTCTCATATTTCTGGAAGGCCTGGCAGCTAAAACCATGCCACACAGATACTGAAATATCAGTCACAGATCTTAAAAATCCTGTACAACTCCAAATTTTTCAATACTATGATCTCAGTAGAAAGACATCAATTTAGATGTGAATGTGGATTCAAAGCCCTATAATGTTCAAGAACTAAACAAACAAACAAAAAAAACAAAGATCAACTCACAACAAATAGCTTAGTAAACCTCCTGACAAAGATCTTATTGTAAGATACAATCATTTTCACAAATATTCTTTTTGCTATAGTTCTTTTTAAAAAGTGTTATTTTTTACCACTTACGTAAAGTAGCAAAAATAAATAACATTTAAAGATGTTAGTCTTAAAATACAAAATATCAGTGATTAATTACAGATATCACACATATCCATACCTCTTTTTGTATTACATATGTATATTAGTGTAAATGCTCTGGCAACACCCATCTAGCAATCCTTAATCATTATCTCGCTTTCATTTTCCTCCTTCTTAAAAACTCTCACTATGTCTCTATAGATTCTTCTGCATACCTGGTTTCAAGAACATAGAGAAAATATATTCAAACTGTACAAAAGAGATTTACTTATTATAAATTTATGACAAAGTATGCAAGTTGTTCCCAGATAAAATGCAACAAGGAATAGTAGGTCATAAACATAAAAATAAAGAAGTTTGTCATGTTTTCTTACTTTAAACAGAAGTAGGAGAGAGATAGAGAAAACTTTTTAGGGGCATTTAGGTGACAATGTTATGCACATATGTAATGTTATATGCATTAAAGAATATATAGTCAGAAATGATTATGAATTTATGAATAAATGGCTGGAAACTAATGAAACAATTAGGCAATTTAAAAGTGTTTTTGAGAGTATTGTCTTAAGTCTATTCATTTAAGAATTATAACAATGGTAAAATTTTACTAAGAGTATAGGAAGTAGGTTTTATTTTTTAATAGTTGCCTAAAGTTCCTCAAAGAAATCTAAGTTTTGACCTGTGAAAGACTCAGTTCAATTGCAAAGAAGAGATTTGAGAATACTCACAAAACTAAAACTAGAATAACAGTATGATTTAGCAATTCCTAGTATCTATTTAAAGAACACAACATTGATTCAAAAAATAATGCATACCCATTTACAGCATTATTTACTTTGAACCAAAGGATCGATGTTTGATCAATACCAATATTTGATCAAATCTGAATTAATTAGGTGACATTAGTTTTTAACTAAACTGTATAAAAGTTATACCAAAATTATCATTTTACAGTTCCATTCTACTTACACTATTAAATCATTCTTAATCAACTTGAAACTTATTTTGAAAAACTAACATCAGATTTTTAATAAATGAATACTTATGTGAAGATAGATTTAAGATCTTAAGCAATAGAGTCTCTGCTCATGAATGAAACACATATCTATTCTTATTCTTTCACATGCATTTTCTTGAAATGTAAGTAAACAACACAGTTTAGAAGTAAATCAACAGGGCTAGACAAATACTATAGAGGTAAGTTCAACCTTACATGTTGACCCAGGTTTGGTCTCTGGCATTAAATTTTCCCATGAGTAGTACAAGGAGCACTCCTGAGCACAGAAACTAAAATAATCCCTGAGCAATACTTGGTATAACTAATCAAACTAATAAAAATGTTAATATTTAAATAATAATAATGATATATCTAAATATGCTTTTTAACTCTTTTAGCTTTCAGAAAATTTCTAATTCTAATTAGAATACAGTAAGTTGTTATATGTGCATCCCTGTTAGAGAGAACTGAAATTCTCACTTTTACTGCAGATTTATTTATTTTTATTTCCTTTTAGTACCTCCCTTAAATTATCTGCATAAACAGTATTCTATACCACTCCTAAGAATAAACCCTAGGAACACAAAAATGCAATACAAAAATCCCTTCCTCACACCTATAGTCATTTAGCGCTATTTAAAATAGTCAGACTCTGGAAGCAACCAAGATGCCCTTCAACAGATGAATGGCTAAAGAAACACATAATGAAATATAGAAACAAACACATGAAATAAAATACACAATGAAATAATATGCTGCCATCAGGAAAAATGAATTCATGAAATTTTCCTATACATGGATGGACATGGAAACAATTTTACTGAGTGAAATGTCAGAGAGACAGAGTGACTCCAAATAGTCTCACTCATCTATGGTTTTTTAAAAAATATAAAGGACATTATTGTAATAATGCCCAGAGACAACAGAGATGAGGGCCAGAAACTGACTCACCACAAAGATGGTGAGTGCAGTTAAGGAAAATACTGCACTAACAACTAGCATGACAATGTTAATGAGTGAGAGAAGTTTAATGCCTGTCTTGAATACAGGCAGGGGTTTGGGGAAGAGGGCAGTGGGGGGTTATTGTTGGTGGGAATGCTGCACTGGTGAAGGGGGTGTTCTTTTTATGACTGAAACACAACTACTGTTTGTAATCATGGTGCTTAAATAGAGATATTATTTAAAAATGCTGTAGTTGAAATGTACTGCCAATGAAAATATTACAATTTGTTAAAATAATTTTGCGAAGCACTAGACAGCAGGCATCACAGATTTGAAATTTAGACTATCTTATCCAGTGCCATATTACACAATTCACATCTATAAATCCCAAAAGGGAATTTGAAGAAATATTAAATCTTGTCACCATTCACATTGATAAGACAATTGTGGCTAAAATGTACATATATTAATATTTACATGATATTCAAAATGTTTCCTTTTCATGCAAATTCCTTATTATTACATTTCTTTCTCAGATGAGTTGATATGGATTTAGAAAAAATTAAATAATTAGAAGAGTATATGTAGAGTTAAAATGCTGACAAGTACCATGACAAATGTTCGAAGAGTTGCCTAATGAAAACAAAAAAATATGATTTGGAAAGTTTTTTCTGTAATTCATGATTTTGAACAACAATAATTTTTATCATTTTTGTATTAGTAGATTAGAATTATTCTTCATGATAATTAGCAATGTGAAAATATTGCTATACTATTATCACATAGATAGTAATAACAGATTTGAATTGTCAGTGTTAGTCTTGTAATTCTAGAGTCTGAATTAGTATATCAAATTCATAGTTTAATAGTAAAATAAGGCATGCCATGACCAATAAAATAACTTTCACAGAATTTCCCTAATTTATACCAAAACAAATCAAACTACAAAAAAAATAATTCATTCCAAATAGAAAGGCTGGGATGATAGTGCAGTGGGTAGGGTGCTTGCATTGAATGTGGTAAACCTGGGTTGAATACCTTCTTCACATTGCAATCCCTAAGCGTTGCCAGGAGAGATCCTTGAGCACAGAATCAGGAGTAACTCCTGAGTACCACCAGAACTGACTGCAAGGCAACAACAACAATAGTAATAATACTATGTAGAGCATCTTGTTGTTAAAGCCTCCCTCAAATAGTAGCAGATTAAATAATTAAGTCTCTTCAATTTTCTATAAAAACAAGAAACTCATGACTTCAGGTTACTCTAGTGCAGTGCTTCTCAATTATTTTCTGTCATGCCCCCCTAGAAAGAAGAAAACATTTTTCGCACTTCCCGTGCAACTGTAAATAAAATATCTTTATTCAAAAAAAAACTTTAACCTGCAAAACAAAAACATATAAAATAATTTGAGCTGAGTTTTTAATCAGAGGTGATATCTGGATTGATGGCTACAATGAGCACGTTTTGCAATGCATAGTTTTTCGAAGTGGGATTTGAAACAGGACACAGCAACTCTCAGCTCGAGACATACAGAGACTTAAACACAGGGCTTAACTTGTTATGACAGTGTATGCTGAAGTCAGATGCACACCCCTTTATGGAGCGCGCCCCACTATTTGAGAAGCGCTGCTCTAGTGTCTTGTTTTCTTTATAAAGCAGCTACTTTCCTGCAAACTACTTTCCATTATAGTATATGGCTATGCTTCTTGAAGCGTGATATTCTTTTAAGCAGATGAATATGTTAAAAAAATAATGAGGCCAGAGCCAAGGCAGAACAGTAGGGCGTTTGCCTTATACGTGAGTCCAGGACAGACCATGTTCCATTCCACGGAGTCAGATAAGGTTCCCCAAGCCAGGAGCAATTTCTGAGAGCATAGCCAAGGGTAGCCCCCGAGCGACACTGGGTGTGACCAAAATAAATAAATAAGCAAATAAATACATAAATAAATAAATAAATAAAAGATCCTCTTGAGACAGTAATTTGTCCATACATTGTGCATTTGAAAAAAGTGCAAAATACAGGAGCAGAAAGAACTACATAAAGGTTATTTATATAGAGTTACATTAAGGCTTTCATATTCAAACTCAAATACATTGGACCTACTCTGACACGTGTGCAGATGTCATCATGACCTTCTGTACATTCATTATAATTTTCAGCTTGAATATATGTGAGGGAAAGGTAATTTTCCAGAGAGAATCAGTGTTTTAAAAGAAATTTGGACTTTCTGACACCTGAATTCTCATTTGCCATCTCCAGCTTATAGGATGAAGTCATTTATGTCATCAATCTTCAGACACTCTGGATGGAGAATGCAGCATACCTGGTAGCAGTAATGTGAAGTTAAATTGTTCCCTCTTTGTGCCAGAAAAAGACTAAAAACTGAGCTTCAGGTTTTTCTGTATTACTGTTTCATCCATGAATAGAGAAAAGAATATAAACAATCTAAGTTTACATGTAGTATGCTGTGAAGAGGCAGAATTAAAATAAATTGAGTAGAAAAAAACCCTGAAAATTAGATTCACTTAAGCAATAAAAATGAAGTTGCATATTGCTAATGACATGGTCATAATTACCATGTTTTTAGTAGAAATGGCTTTTTAAGTACAAGGAAACCTTCCAAAATAAATCTAAAGAACATGAGAAATACCAGAATTGTCTATTGAATTGTTATATTTTTGCATATTTAGCATTTTATTCAAGAATCTAAAAGAGAGAAAAATTAAAATTATCCAGGGGTTAAGATAATTTTTATAACTGTATTATAACTGTATTATAGTCCAATGTAATTTATTACCATATTATAAATAATATTATATTTAATATCATATCAGACAAGTAATAACCTATAATATGCTTACAATAATATATAATTATAGATTACCAACAAATATATATTTAGCATGTGAAATTTATATATGTTTTATTTCTTAATTTTAGTTTTTGCAAATTTTCTTTTTTTCAAGCTAAGTAAATATTCTCTATCTCATTTTCTTGTCAATCTGCTCTTATCACACTGTTGTAAATTTTAAGAACCAAAGTAAGCAAATATATGTAAGTGATCTAGGTCAGTGTTTTTCATAGTTAAACAATCAGGAAAATCTTTAGTTTCTCTCAGTCTACTTGCTAGCCTACCAACACAACCAAGTAAGCATTAGGCATTCATATGAAATGAGAAAAATAGGAAAAGAGAGGGATGTAGGGAACAAGAGATAATATTTCCTGAAAATAAAATTCAGCCAACAACTTTACATAAAACATAATCAAAAACACATCCTTGCCACACCAGCCCTCCTTTTCTTTTCTTCTTTTCCTTTCCTTTCCTTTCTTTTCTTTTCTCTTCTTTTCTTTTCTTTTCTTTTTCATGTTGTTGTTTAGTAGTTGCTTTTTGTGGCTGTTGTGTATTCTGTCATTGCTTCTTCATTTTTTCCCCTTTATCCCCTTTTTTCTTCTTTTAAATTGATATTGATAGCTCCTAGATGAATTCCTTCCAGTTATTTGGTTTTTTGGGGGGGCATTTTTTTGGTTCTTTTTTTCCCCCCAACAGAACCACAGATTTTGAATCCCCCTTTTTCCTCATAAATTAAAGGGGGGGAGTGGATGGTACCAGAGGCAAACACATATGAACATTGAGTGGAAATTAGTAATGATCAGACCTAAATACCAAACCCAAAGTCAAAAACAACAGAATCAAGATATACAGCGCGCTATATACAAAGGGGACCTGTTACACTAGCGTTCAGGGGCAAAGGGGGATGTATGGGATGCATTCTGGGAATAGGAGCAAAGGGAAGTCAATACTGGTGTTGGGAAATTCATTGTCACTATGTACCTTAAATATAACTGTGAAAGACTTGTAATTCAAAAACAGTGAAAATAAAAATTTCAAAAGAAAAATTCTATATTGAGGAACAAAGAACTTGCTTCAACTTGGGAAGAATAACATTTCTCTACCCCTCAAAATGAGCACAGTGCTCATTTTTACTTTATAAGCTATGCCAAAGAAAACCATAAAGAAGGCAAAAGGGCCATTCTTCCAGGCCCTTTTGATCCTCCAGGATGAATACAATGTGAATAATACATAACAAACATCTTTCAGTGAGAAAACTAAATGACTGAATAATGTCTCTATTTCTGTAGTAGTAAGCTCAATTTCCTTGATAAGCTATTGATATATAATTAGGAGATAATTAGCATTCTTGGGTCTACATGAACTTGGAAACTTATCACAGAATACTTATTTCATGCACTTTCTCATGATAGAATTCTCTGAATTTAGTGACACATTAAAAAAATCATTGTTATCGAAAAGAGGGAATTGTGTGTCATTTGGCTTTAGAACACAGCTTTTAATCAATGTGAGTTTTCTTTTGCCTATCCTTTATTATATTATCTTGAATTTAAAATGG
>PVKC010005220.1:0-10309 GCA_004027635.1 Crocidura indochinensis | reverse complement strand
CAAATAAATAAAGAAAAAACCAAAAACCTGCTTCCCTTTTTATTTTCTTCTTTTAATTTTACTTATATTATAGATAGGGGCTCCCACATTTACATAAAACCATAGAACTTAAATTACTTTGTTCTGTTTCATATTTCTATGTCTTCCTACAAATTGAGAAAAGAAAAATGTGGATGGGGCCCAGGGGCCAAGTGGTCTCAGAACATTGAGTGAAAAAAAAGGTAAAATCAAAATACCCAAGCCAAAGTCAATGACAATATCATCAAGAGACCCAAATTATAACAAGCTAAACACAAAATAGACCTGTTACACTAGTAGTCTAGCAGTTTTAGAAGAGAAGGTATGGGATGCATGTGGGGAACTATGATGGAGAGAGGTCAACAATGGTGGTGGGAATGGCCCTAGTTCACTGTCATTAAACATTAGAAATACAACTGTGAAAAAATTCACAGTAATTCACAATGGCCTCAATAAAACAAAAAATTAAAAATAAAATGTCAGAATCTTCATTAAGTGAATTAGTATTTTTCTCTCAAGTTATTTATTTTTGTGGAGTAACAGTGGGTTTAGGGCCATGCCTGGCAGTGCTCAGAGTTTATTTTTAGTTCTGCTCTCAAGGATTAATTCTAGCAGTGGTCAGGAGTCCATATATGGTGCCAAAAATCAAAATGAGGTCTACATGCAAGGTAAATGCCTTAGTTTCTGTATTGCACGTCTTCTACTGGTAAAACAGTTGGTAAATATAATCCAATATTCGTACTCTAAGTCCATATATATTATTAAACATAGATATGTAGAGATATAAAAAGTGCCAGCATATACAATATTCATAAACATGAAAAATAATCAAATTTAGTGAGGAGACAATTGCATTGTTAACTAAAATATTTTTGGATTTTTTTGTTGCTGTTTTTGTTGTTTGTTTGTTTTGCTTTATGGATCACACCGACAGAGCTCTGTGCTCAGAATTCACTTCTGGCAGGCTGGAGGACCATATAAGATGCCGGGAATTGAACAAGAGTCTGTCCGGGGTTGGCCACGTGCAAGGCAAATGCCCTACCACTATGTTATCTCTCCAGCCCCAAGGAAAATGTTTTCTAAAAATCACAAAACTTCTATTTCAATAGAAGTAATCACCTGTATCAATTGTGTTGAGATTTCTGTGGAGCTGGAATCACATGAGGCTGTGATGAGGCTGAGGATCAGACACAAAGGTCTACACATATAAGACTTATACTCTACCATTGAGCCACATTCTCATTCATACTTCTTCATTCAAGACAAATGGTGTTTTCTTTGTTCAAACTATGTTTGAAACTCGAATCTATATTTAAAGTCTAATGTTCTTTAATAACAATTGTTATTTTTGTACCAAACTCAAAATACTGTCTCAATGACTTTAAAATGCTACATTTTCAATATGAGCATATTGGTTATTTTATTAAACTAGTGACAAAGTGAAACTAGTAGACCTTTGTCTAAAAGTAGCTGAAATGGAAAATGACAAGCTTTAGTAGTTCTAGAAAGTACTAGGTAGAGATCTTGGGAGGAGTTAGATATTCAGCACAAAGAGGTTCTAAAAATATATGAGACACAGTAATGAATAGTAAACTCATATGTCTGCAAGATTAATGGAAAATAATGAAAGGAACTCAAGTCTAATTTTAGGAATTTTCTGTGGTTTTTTTTTGGTTAGTTTTGTTTTGGGGCCACACCACACGGCACTCAGGGGTTACTCTACACTCAGAAATCACTCCTTGCAGGCTCACAGAACCATATGGGTAGGCCACATGCAAAGCAAAAAGGCTCTACCTGCTATGCTATTAATTAGGCCCCAATTTTAAGGATTTTTAAAGCTGTGATATTTCATTATTACTTGCTGAAAAATATAAGAAAAGGGTAGAAAACATGTTTTGCTCACTGGCCTACTAATATAATGTTATAATTATAAGGAAATCATAAATAAATCAAAAGAAGTGATATGTAAGTATGTATGATAAACTTCAAAAACAAATTGATAAAGATGCTTAACTAATGTGCGTTACTTTTTATTATATAGGAACCACGCAATTTTTTTTGGAGGGGGCACATCCAGCAGTGCTCAGGGGTTACTCCTGTCTCTGCACTCAGAAATCAGTTCTGGCAGCTCAGAGTGTTATATGGAATACCAGGGATTGAATCATAGCCCTACTGCTATGCTATCACTCTGCCCCCAAAACCACACAATTTTATTACAAGATGAAATACTAAAAATTAGAATATATAAAAGATACAATGACTTTATGAATATTATTCACCAAAAAATAATATGAATTCCAAATATTATTACTAAATCATAAAATAGTATTAGCTTACTGTGCTAAGTCGTCATATGAAAGAATTTCATAGAGTAGACATGCCACAGTAGACATATTAAAACTTTCTAATTATTGCACATCTAAAAATGATGATAAATTATGTCAAGTACATTTGGAGTTATAATGTTAATTGTTGATAATCACTCTATAGTGATTACTGGAATTTCCCAAACCATTTTATAGTTCACCACACTTAAAAGATTATTAACATGCAACAAAATGATGCTATGTCCCTATCTCATACCATATACAAAAGTTAAATATTAATTAAAAAATCTCAAAATTTTACTTGAATCTGTAAATTACATTGATGAAAATAGGTAGAATTTTACATGCTATTGTCTCTCGAGGCATCTTCAATGATTCAAATCATCAGTAAGAAAAAAAAGAACTAAAGCAAAAGTATAGCTTCAAAACTGGCAAAGTAATAACAAGTGGAGTAAAAGATTCCCTATGAAGTGAGAGAAAATATGTGACAACCTCCCTTCTGAAAAAGGGCTAATATTTGAAATAAATAAAACAACTAAGACATACAAAAAGAAACAAATGTCTCTAAAGTAGGGAAAAGAACACATTTACTTCTACAAGGAGAAAAACTAGAAGTTTGCCCATAGCCGCCACCTTTCTGGTAGAAAAACAGCCCCTTGTTGATCGAGGATTTGTTCACACTCAGGTAGTGATATGCTGTTGGAACATTGTAAACACAACATAAAAACATATATAACTCAACGGTTTTATAAAGTTGCCTAAATAAACAAGCAAAATATTTTAGATAGGTTTGGTAAAATTACTTATTTTCAAGAATATATTGCAGAGATTATAAAAATGACATCATCAGATTCTACCAATTATTTAATTTGGGGTTGCCTGATGCAATTTTTGTAGAGGAAAGGATTCTTATATTCGAATAACCCAACTAACATTTCCACATTCTTCTAAATAAAAACTCAAGTACAATTTATTATTATCAATGAATCTGCATTTCTTTCACAGAAAATGTAGGCTACAGAATAACAAGAGTATTTCTGTATTTTAAAAAGTCTTCAAATTAATACTAATCTGCATATCTTCTAAGCATGTGCAATTTTTTGATGTTGTGCTTTTAAGAACACAATTTTAAAGTCAAAGAATTTGATTTTTGACTTTGGTATATTTGTCATCAGAAATAAATTATTTGCAAATGCTTCTCTCATTTTATCCCATACATTTTACTTTTTTTAAATTAAGAGTTTATTTATTTTCTACAATCTTTGGCAAGTTCTAAAATATCCCTTAAAATGTGGATAACCACATATGTGTAACAAGAATAAGAAAATTATTTCCTATATCAGCATTGCCTACCTTATACAAAGTAACATTCATTAATTTGGTTTAATGCCAATAAATAAGAACAACTTGAGCAATTAGATCCTTATTCTATTTACCTGTGGGTGGTTAAACAGCATTAATTATTGGCAGGGAAATAGTTTTCTTAATTTCTATGATGTGGTCTTTGTAAGTTAATAATATATCACTTACAGCACATTTATTACAATTCATTATTTTCGAGAGTTTACAATATCCATTATTCAAGGCTTTACACAGCACATCTTATACTACAACTTTTATTTATAATGATAAAAATAAATGAGCATCATGTAGTACAAGTCCAAAACGGACCCCAAATTTTGTCCTAACCAGTGATAGTAAACTTTTGGTCTACTTATTTTTTTTCCTAAAAAATATGCACATTTCCTTAAAAAAATCACTCATCTGTTTATCAAGTACAGCTATTAGTATGATATAATTGATGCTATGATCCTTTAATAATTCTAAATTTACATTTAGAGCTGGTAATTCATCTACATTTTCTGTGTGATTTGGGATCATTGATTAATGAATCAAAGATTATTAAAAAAAAGAAAAAAAAACAGGGCAATATTCAGAAGTAGGTTAAAGGCTCAGCCCAGGGATACGTATTTCTAGCAGATCTGACCTATTAGAAGATAAGATGATGGGGCCCGGGAGATAGCATGGAGGTAAGGCATTTGCCTTTCATGCAAAAGGTCATCAGTTCGAATCCCGGTGCCCCATATGATCCCCCGTGCCTGCCAGGAGCAATTTCTGAGCATGGAGCCAGGAGTAACCCCTGAGCACTGCCATGTGTGACCCAAAAACCAAAAAAAAAAAGTTAAAAAAAAAGAAGATAAGATGATGACTGAGGTAGGCACGACTTCTCCCTGTTAGTATTCTGGGCTACAATGATTATTGCTGGCAGTTCTGGGGGCTGGAGTGGAGAAATCAGATTCAATGTCGAGTATATGCCAGACATGTACTATACAATATATTAAGCTGAGAAGCTTCTGCACCTCAAAAGAAATAGTGCCCAGGATACAAGAGTCACCCACCGAGTGGGAGAAAGTATTCACCCAACACCCATCAGATAAGGGGCTACTATCCAAAATATACAGCGCACTGACAGAACTTTACAAGAAAAAACATCTAATCCCATCAAAAAATGGGGAGAAGAAATGAACAGACACTTTGATAAAAAAGAAATACAAATGGCCAAAAGGCACATGAAAAAATACTCATCATCACTAAACATCAGGGAGACACAAATCAAAACAATGATGAGATACCACCTCACACCACAGAGATTGGCGCACATCACAAAGAATGAGAACAATCGGTGCTGGCAGGGATGTGGAGAGAAAAGAACTCTTATCCACTGCTGGTGGGAATGCCATCTAGTCCAACTTCTATGGAAAGCATATGTAGATTCCTCCAAAATCTGGAAATTGAGCTCCCATTCAACCCAGCTATTCCACTCCTAGGGATATATCCTAAGAACACAAGAATACAATACAAAAACCCCTTCCTCACACCTATATTTATTCCAGCACTGTTTACAATAGCCAGGATCTGGAAACAATCAAGATGCTCTTCAACAGATGAATGGCTAAATAAACTGTGGTACATATACACAATGGAACATTATGCAGTCATCAGGAGAGATTAAGTCATGAAATTTTCCTATACATGTATGTACATGGAATCTATCATGCTGAGTGAAATAAGTCAGAGGGAGAGAGAGAGAGAGAGATGCAGAATAGTCTCACTCATCTATGGGTTTTAAGAAAAATAAAAGTCATTTTTTCAAAAATCCTCAGAGACAATGAGAGGAGGACTGGAACTTCCAGCTCATTTTATGAAACTCACCACAAAGAGTGGTGAGTGCAGTTATAGAAATAATTACACAGAGAACTACCATAATCATGTGAATGAATGAATGAGGGAACTGGAAAGTCTGGCTGAAGTATATAGGTGGGGGTGGGGTGGGATGGAGGGAGATTTGGAACCTTGGTGGTGGGAATGTTGCACTGGTAAGTGGGTGTTCTTTACATGACTGAAACCTAATCACAATCATATATGTAGTCAAGATGCTTAAATAAAACAATGAAGAAAAAATAACTAGATGTATATGGAGATTATTATGCTGAGTAAAATGAGTAGAGGGAGAGTGATAGACATAGAATATCCTCACTCTTTTGTAGGATATAAGAAATAAACATATGGCAATAGCATTCAAAAACAATAAAAATGAGAGCCAGAAGGACCAGTCCACGATAGGAAGGAAACACGCCACTAATATTGCAGCAGTGCAGTTATGGCACCACTGTGACAATGACAGTTAGAATGATCACTCTGGACAACGGGGTGCTTAAAGGGAAGAAAGTTATATGCATGATGCATTCCCCTTCATTAACAACACTGCAAACCATAGTGCCAAAAGAAGGGAAAACCAGAAAAGAGAGAATGCGTGAGAAAGTAAAGGGAGGTTAAAATGTCCGCCAAGAGGCAATCAGAGGAAAGGGTGGAGAAGGCTGGAGGGATACTAGGAATATTGTTGGTCGGAAAAGTGTACTGATGAAGGGGAGTGCCCATTGTATTACTGAAACTTAGTCATAAACAATTTTGTAACCATTGTGCTTAAACCAGTTATTAAAAAAATAAAAATAAAAAAGCACTTTCAAGAGAAAGTGCAGGCTTCTCAAAAGAAACCTGACTAGAACTCCAGTACACAATCCAGCATAAATGTAGGAAACTACAAATCCCAAGAGGGTTTATGTGGCTCATATATGCATGTGAGCATCAAGTGTTGACTCAGAGAATGCTTGTGCCATGTGTTTTTCTTTCATTTTTCATTTTAAATATGTTGATTTAGAATGTAATATTTGTTAGTACGTCTACACGATATTTCTGTACTTGATATTTGCTATTTATGTCACATTGAAAATAGAAATGTTTAATGTTGTTGTCACACTATTTTGGATTTATATATTTGCTCTAGAGCAACATTTAAATATTTTGTAAATAAAGTTAAAAAAAAAAACGTGGCACAGCAGTAGGGAATTTGCCTTGCGCACGGCTGACCTAGGATGGACCATGGTTCCCTCCCCCAACCTCTCAGGTGTCTGATATGGTCCCTTATGCCAGGAACGATTTCTGAGCACATAGCCAGGAGTAACCCCTGAGTGTCACTAGGTGTGACCACAAAACAAAAATAATAATAATAAATAAAGAAATTGTAGTTCCATTTCAAAGTGCTTTTTATGTAATTTCTACTCTGATGACTATAATAGTATTTTCAAAATCATAAACAATATACTATATATTTGCATGAAGATGTTAGTAAGCTTCATCTTCTAGGAATTTCTTTAGTTGTCATATGTATAGCTTGATTATTCCACAACTTTAATCTTAAAACTTGTGCATTTTCTTTTTTTTTTCTTTTTGGTTTTTTGGTCATACCTGGCAGTGCTCAGGGGTTACTCCTGGCTCCATGCTCAGAAATTGCTCCTGGCAGGCACGGGGGACCATAAGGGGGACCGGGATTCAAACCGATGACCTTTTGCATGAAAGGCAAACGCCTTACCTCCATGCTATCTCCCGGGCCTCAACTTGTGCATTTTCTATAGTTCTCTATTATATACTGAATAAGATATATGAGCTACTAATTTTGTTATTTCAATTCATAGAGGATGATGATTTTCAGTAATATAGCACCTGCAAATTATAGTATATGTCACCAAAATAAATTATGATGAATTATGTGAAAGATTCTTGTTCAGAAGTTATTAGATTAATATTATGGTAGTTTAGCATAGCAGGTGTCTTATATTGGCATATACATTATTTTAGGATCATAGATTGGTCACTTTTTATTAAAACTAGTTTTGATATGAGATGAAAACTTTAGACCAGAACAGCTGCTCATAATTACTATAGAGATTTTAAATATTAATCGTATATTAACCACCACTGCAGAACATTATTATATAGCTTTCATTTGATTTTGAAAAACATTAGTAATTAAGCTATCACTGAGGTCTCATAATACCATTCATAAAAGTTGCAATAACTTGGGTTCTTCTTTCTTTGTTGTGTTTACATGAACACAAATAGATAAGTGTATGCTTACATATACATAAATGCATTACATAAAAACACATAACAAAGTGATAGCAATTTTCTATATATTTTAAGTCAATCATCCACAAGCTAAAGCACAGTTAATATGTTCAATAATGATCAATCTTTGGGGAAATGCTACCTTGGTGAATTGTAAACTTCTCTTCATATATCAGTTATACCTTTCCTCTGGAGATTTTGTTTGGGGATGGGCTTTAGCAACAGTTTAGCATTTGTTCTCAGAAATATTCAGAAAATATGGAGCTCCAGGATTCCATCTCAGGGCATCTGTCTGCTACACATGCACTTAAAACATTTGAGAATTCTCCTACCCTTTTCTATAGTCACTCTAATTGCTCACAACTGGAGTGGATAATATTCCTGATTTGTTCTATTGGCATCCAATACCACTTATTTATCACATCATATGCCATTTAATCTTATCATCTGTATTTCCAAAGATTTTAATACTTCCAGTACAAGTATAAATTGTATGTCATTTCTAAAAACCATTATTATAATTATTATAATAATATGATATTTATAGAAATCTATTATGACATTATTTATACATGGAATTATCTAGTTTAGTTCATTACTATTATTATATACAGCTTCTCAAACATCTACTCAATGTTCCCTAATTCTTATTTTCTTGTTTGTTTTTGTACTTTTGTCTTTGCAATTAGGGCTAAAAGAAATCACTTGTTTCTGATGAACAGATTGCAGTACTGACAGCTTTGTCTTGATTGCCTTTTCTCATCATCCTCTTTGAAAATCAAATACTCATGTTTGGATTGTACTACAGAGCATTCTTATCTGGAATATGGTCAGCAATAAGCAATCTCTGGAGCTTCAATCCAGGTATACATGAAGAATCAAGCCTTGAGCATATACTTGGAAGTAAATCTTTCCTGACTTGAGTCTCAGGAAAAATGCAACCCTGGCTCAGAATCCTCAACTATGGCACTCTTGAATCTTGATAAACAACATATAAGAACAATTTTTCACTATTTTAATGTATTCAGAAAATTTTACTTTGAGGATTGTTTGGGGGGTAAGAATGGGGAAATAAACAGCTGATGATGCTGAGGGGATATTCTGAGACTGGTGCTCAAAGAATAAAGCAGTACTGGGGATCATATCTGGGACTTTTGCATGCAAAGTATATGTTTCTGTCGATGGGTTCTATGCCTCCAGATCCTGATGTCATTCGTTTTTAAGTAATGGGTCATAAAGCTCAGGTAATCAATACAATACTTATTAACTCAATTTTGTCCACCAACTTATGTAAAATCTGAAGTACATAACAGAATATGATTTCCAAAACAGTGTCATGCTAGAAAATCTCTTAACAATTTAGGAGAATGCACAGTAACTTTGGTGTTAGCAATAATAAAGTGATATTTTCCTTCAATGATGTCAAATTTTCTCAGTACCACATAGAATTAGGAGTTTACACCAATTTATGATTAAATATATTTCCAATTTTCCAAGGTTGAGGTATAATTTTTCTTAATCTTCTTTAAAATTAAGCTTTTCTACATATAAATTTAACAACTTATTAAATGTTTTAAATCCACATAATCAAATTAGAAGGAAAAATTGTGGCAAACTTTTCCTAACTTCTCTAGATATTATTATGAGTACCAAGTATTGAGGCCAGGGAGGAGCATGAGTATTCAAACAATTCATGATCACATATAACTAAGTCTAACTTCAAATTTACCTGTAAAAATGCTACTTGTGAATCTGCTTCTATGTCTCGAGCTATGGCTAGTAACATTAGCTGCACCTATATTTTAGTAATGAAAAATATGAATATTAATTTATTTCCTTTTACTAATTGCAATATCTCATTTAGATTCATTTATTTAAAATATTAGAATCATACTTTTATTTAAAACCCAGAGAACACACAATAAGTGCTTGGTAAATGTTAATTAACATGAATCAATTCAAAATATTGTGACAATATCTTTTACCAAAGCCTCTTTCTTTTGATTCTATTATGAAGTTTTCCTCATTAAACACTGTTCAAGGACATACATTATGCTCTGATTAACTGCTGAAAGATTTATGCTTCTGAAGCCAAATGAGTAACCCCAAAATACAATGAGATAATTCAATAAAACAGTAATAAAATAATTTTATATAAAGACACCCTAAGTCACTTTATTTATGTTATTTACCACTTACTCCAACTTCTAAACTTTCTTAAGAATAATACAATAACGAATCTTAAGGTTAGAAATTTATTTATCTTTATGTATCTATAGAACTTTTATGAAGGTAAATTATTGGGGGGTACTTCCAAAGACTACAGGTGAAGACTTACCAGTGCAAGGACCTGAAGGTATGACTAGTCCCATGATCTAACCACTGGGCCGAGGAAGCAGCACATAACCATATCAACAGCCTACTCCAAGTCTTAATACATGGCCAGTTGGCACCAAGAGTTGTCCCTGGAACCCTCTGTAATAGCAACGGGTGCCACA
>PVKC010005219.1:0-33681 GCA_004027635.1 Crocidura indochinensis | reverse complement strand
AGATGCAGAGGTTTAACATTATAGTGCAGAAATATAAAGTAAAACTTCATTGTGATAAGATCCCTCTATTTATATGTTAGAGTGGTAACTTTTAAATAAATTACTGCATTGGGCTTTGATATGTTTACATTTGGTAGAAATATAGCATGCTATAACCAATTTAGAAAACAATATGGTATTCTACTTCTCATTTTTTTCTCTCTATAAAGAAAAAAAAAGCAAAACCCTACCACTAAACAGAAAACAGTTTGATACTGAAAATACACCTTTATAAAAACAGGGGGAAGAAACAAAATGTGAGTTAAACAAATAAAGAAAAGCAACCAAGCCTTTGGGTATGGTATATGCAAATGTTAAGTTAGGAATCTGGAAACTGGAAACATATTATCAAATAAGCTATTATTGTCTAAATTGGAAAAACAAAGAGTTTGGTGGTCTTTTAAATGTTAAATAAGCTAAGATTAATTAAACAATTATTATTTAAGGTATTTTATTTTTTGTTTGTTTGGGGTGGGGGAGACCTGGCAGTGCTCAGGGGTTACTCCTGCAGGATTATGGCACTATATATGAGATGCTAGGATTGATTGAATCTGGATTGACCACATATAAGACAGTTACCCTCCCCACTGTCCTATCTCTCCAGTCCCAATATCAGGTATTTTCTAAAGAAAAAAAATGAAACCATGTCCAATCATACACATGAATTTTCTACTGATTTTTAGATATAATGTCCATAGACTAGAGTAATTTTAAATTACCATAAAATAAATGAATAATTTATGATCTATGCATAAGAGATACCTCCTAATAAATAAAAGTTATTCATATTTGTTATGAATATATATTATATATATTGTATCATTCAATATACACTCATGCTAGCAAATATAAGTAGTAATATAAGTAGCAAATATAACGCAGTGATAAATGGTATGCCAGTGGTTGTCTTGAATAGAAAGGTACAGGAAGGAACATGAAAACAGGATTATTTAAAAGAATTTTCTGAGGTAACAGTTTGGATTATCAGCCTAATTGTGATTCACCTCTCATGAGTGTATTCTTATGTCAAATCACACCAAATTGTGAATTTTAAACATAACACTTCATTTTATATTGTATAGATCCTTGTTTCCCTAGTATTAGAAATACGTTCTTATGAAGAAAAAAAAATAGTGCCTAATATCTGGTAGCTTGTTGGTGATTTTAGGGAGACTTTGATGTTTCTAAGAAAAGGTTTAACACTGAAAGCAAGCTGCAGTTAGCAATATATACTGCTATTATATAAAGCCTAATGTCAAATATTTTTGTATAATCTTATCTATTCAGGGAAATATAGATCTAATAGGGTTAGCCAACTTTTCAAATTCCTTTCTATTAGCACTCACAATAATTGGAGTCTGTTTGAAAATATCGAAATTCATATCTATGTTTAGAAAACAATGATTTAAACATTAAACTCAAACTGTTTGGATGAAAAACACTAAGAAGCTATTTCTAATGCTATAAAAAGAATTTCACTGAAAAAGACTAGATCTTTTAGACAGAGTTTAAACTCTACTGCTATACACTGTAACTGGGTATGCAGGGAAAGACACTTAGAAAAAACTTGGCTCCATTGTCTTAGGGCATATGTGTGCTCTTGGTTTACTGCCAGGGGAATTTGCAATGAGCCAAGGCAAAATAAAAGGGAAAGAAACAATCTTGGCAGTATTTCTATGGAAGCCAGCAAAGGGGATGCAGTCTGGCAACAGAGGTAAGGACTGCAACAGGTAATTAGTTGAAGCACAATTTTGTAATCCTTCTCAAACAAAAGAGGTTTTGAGAGAAATTGCTCGTTTTTGAGTCTTAAATGAAGAAATGTTGTTTCTGACCACCCACTTATTCATAAAATCTCAAACCCAGGACTTTCACTACTGACCTGTAAACAACTCTATTGGACACAGCCATTGTTTGTCCCCTAGCAGGAAAACATACCAAGAGAGTCATTTCAGCAATTATAGACTCAATTGATCTGTAGCACAGGTGGCTATTGAATTCAATGCCCTTTGATGATAGTATCCTAAAATTACTTTACTGCTGCAGAACTTTCAATTATTTTTTTCCTTTCCATATGGACCTTATTTGCTTTGCTCATGTTTCATTAATTCCAGTGACATTTAAAATGTGTGTTCTCTAAGCTCCATTCTCAAAGGTCCCATCAAAATGTATAGTCTTATTGAATAGGCTAACTCAAAAGGGCTAAAAAAAAAGGAAACTGACTATAATCCCAGGTCTTTTCTATCTTTGTATGTTTACATAGCAAAAGTACTGCCAGGCACTTAGAAAGCCATAGATGACACTTCCTAGAAGCATTGAATTCTGGGCATATTTCTGGGGTAATGGGAATTGAAGATTAATCTCACTTATCCTTGAGCAAGATAAAGAGGACACTTAGAATCATCCCTGCTCAAGATGGTTTTTCCAGATTTTATTTTTATAATGAGGATTGGAGTTCATAATTTATGGATTGGGTCATACTGGGAGATTCTCAGGGATTACTCCTTGCTCTGTGCTCCTGGATTGTTCCTGAAAGAATCACTGAGGGATTATATGGAGTTCTAGGGAACAGCAAATCAAATGCTCCACCCACTGAACTATTGTTCTGGCCCAGAATTTTCTGTTTTTATTTTATTTAATTTTTTAAACTTTATTTTAAACTTAGTTTTTGATTATAAATATTTAAGCCCCATGATTACAAGCATATTTGTAGTTGAGTTTCAGTCATAAACACAGTACCTTCCTTCACTAGTGCAACATTCACACCACTGATGCTCCCCTCGTCCCCCACTCCTGCTTGTATTTGCGACAGGCAATCTAATCTCTCAGTCTTTAACATTGTCATGCTAGCTGTTAGTGTATTTATTTCCCTAATAGCGTTCACCAATCTTTGTGGTGAGCTGAAAATTGTGAGCCGGTCTTTTCTGCTCTTAACTATTGTCTCTGGATCTTATTACAGTAATGTCTTTCATTTTTCTTAGAACCCATAGATGAGTGAGCCTATTCTGTGTTTATCTCTCTCCCTCTGATTTATTTCACTCAACATATTGAATCCAGTTCTTATTTTTTGAGGAGGTAATGGTTGGAAACAAAAAAGTGTATAATGTGTGCATGCTACTTATTTTATAATCTAAATATGTGCACATATTTGTGTATAAAATCTTTACTCAGAGTTATAGCAATTAAATTTACTCAGAGTTATAGCAAATCAACATATAATATATATGCTTTCATTTGCATGACATTATAGATATGAATCTCAGAAATTCTCCAATTGTCTCTGTTATTGCTATTACAAGTTTCATTACGTAGTAGTTCAGACATAAAAAGAATAATTTTTCTTATTGTATATTTTAGATCTCCTTCAGACCCTTCTGTCCATTGCATAAAACAAAAACAAAAACAAAAACATATATTTCTCAGTTTTTCTAAGTTTTCCCTCCCTGGAGGTTAAAAATCCAAAATCAGGTTCCCATATTGATTGAATTCTACTGAGAAAATTAGTTTAAGTTATAGACTTTGTTCTGTTATTGTTACATGGTACAAAGAATGTGGGAGACATGTGGATCTATATAGATACCTGCCCACATTCTTTAGAGATTAGTTGATTTGCATGATTTCCTTTCAGAAACAATAGTGCAAATCACGGTGTCTATAAAAGGAGATAAAGGAAAAGAGAGAGAAGAAAAGAAAGAGGGAGAGAGAATGACGGAAAGAGAGAGAGAGAAGAAAAATGTCAGTGGATTGGCAGGCTGGGACAGAAAGAATGTGAGGGAAACTTGGGAAATTAGTGGAAGGAAATAGACATCAATGAAGAAATGCAAATAGGAACATTGTATGATGGAAACTAAACAACTTTCTGTTTGTTTTCAGGGTACAGTGGTGGTGCTTACGTGATATTCCTGGCATGCTCTGAGAACTACCTGGGATGCAAGGAAGAACCCATCTACCTCTTGCAAAGGAAATGCCCTCCCCCACTGAGCCATCACTCAGGTCTATATTTTTTAACTTTGTATCTCATGATGATTCAATTAAAAAAAGAAGTTAAAACCCCGGGAGATAGCATGGAGGTGAGGCGTGTGCCTTTCACTCAGGTCTATATTTTTTAACTTTGTATCTCATGATGATTCAATTAAAAAAAGAAGTTAAAACCCCGGGAGATAGCATGGAGGTAAGGCGTGTGCCTTTCATGCTAAAGGTCATCGGTTCGAATCCCGGTACCCCATATGGTCCCCCGTGCCTGCCAGGAGCAATTTCTGAGCATGGAGTCAGAAGTAACCCCTGAGCACTGCCGGGTGTGACCCAAAAACCAAAAACAAACAAACAAACAAAAAACAAAAACAAAACAAAAAAAAAAAAGAAGTTAAAACCATGAACATTTCCTTCTCATGACCTAGTTGACTCTCAAAGGTCCCATTTCATAAATCCATCACATGGAAATTTAGGATATAAACTTATGAGTTTTAACATAAAACATATTCAGCAGTAATTATGTTCAGTTAAATTTACTTGTTTTTATTTTTCAAATGAACATCAGTGTTGCAGGTATTTTTATGAATATATAATTCAAATTAGCATCGCATGATTATCAATAGAACTCTGTTTTGGATTGTGTATTTAAAGAAATATATTGCATTTTAAAGCATGAACTAGTTGGCATGCTATAATGCATAATTTGGAGAAACTAACAGACGGTATAACATAAATATGTATAACATATTTAACAGAAAGTGAATTTTGTAAGGGAGTGAATGGAGAAGAGTACATCATAGTGTTATGTCCATGCAATAAAATAAGTCATAGTAATAAACTAAGATAAACGTGTATACATTGTGTATGTTAATACCTGAAAACGTATTTATTGAAATAAAAAAAAACTAAATGAGTATTCTGAGTCTCAAAATTTTGTCAAATTTTAGGGAAATTATTACACGCAACCTTCTGCTTAATTATCATGGCTATAAAACAAAAAAAGTTTGTCCATGTGGGAACAAACTATAGACTTCTCTTAAGTTATATGTTTAGTGTTTTTAGGTTTTTCTCAAGTTTGCCAACAGTGAACAACGCTGCTTTCAGTTTAGGGGTATATTTTTTTAATATTTAATTAGTGATATTTTTAATTCAGAAATGTGCCTTAAAATGAGATGTCTTAGTTATATTTTTTAAAAGAATATTTTAGATGGGTTCATACTTTATTTACTCAGAGTTTAATTCTGGTTTTGTGCACAGGAATCATTATTTTAAGTGTTTAGGAGAACCAGATATAGATCTGGGGATCAGACCAGCTGTTTATGTGCAAAAGAAGCAAATGTCCAATTCCAATATGGTATTTTATATCTAATTTTTAAATAGCTCCCTATAATTCTAGGATGCTAAAATATTTACACTTATTTATATATAAAGAAACATTCTTTCTTGTAAAAGTATTTAAAATACAATAACAGTTAATTTATTAATAAATAAATTTTAAATTATTTTAAGAATATGTTTAATTATTAGGAAGATGTTTTAGAGTGTAAGGTATGTTTTAAACATTAGAATGCTTTGATAAGATTTTATAATTTAAATTTTCTATTAAACTCTATTAAAGTTATTTAAAATGATCAATTAAGATAACATTTTAGGGTCTGGAGAGATAGCATGGAGGTAAGGTGTTTGCCTTGCATGCAGAAGGATGACGGTTTGAATCCCAGCATCCCATATGGTCTGCTGAGCTTGCCAGGAGCCATTTCTGAGAATGGAATCAGGAGTAACCCCTCAGCACTGCCGGGTGTAAATCAAAAAACAAAACAAAAAACAAAATAATATTTTTAAAGTGCTGCAGTCTGCCATTTCCTGAGAAAAAAAGCATATAATATAAAGGCAAATTATCAACCTTTATTTTACTAAATGAATAAATATTTATGTTATTTATACTTAATTCCTATGTATATGAATATTTGCATTGCTTAAATAAGATGCTGTTTTATATAGCTATAATAAAGTTTCAGATAACTTAGGAGACTTAGGATATTCAACAGGGCAGTTATATGCAAGTACTAATAAAAATCTCTGATTCAGACGAAAAGAAATACAAGCACAAAAGCAATCATGTGGTTTGGGCATAGCGGTAAGCTCAGAATTCTTTCTGTCACACAAAAATTGCTCCATTTTGTGATTGAGAATTACTATTATGGGAATGAGGCATCTCAGCCTAGAGTGAGGCCAAGTAAAAATATATCAAAATATTTACATTCCACTGGTCACCTTACCAAAAAAATCAGGTTTGCACCATTATTTTCACAATATAATAAGTATAAGACTTTGAAACAAGAGGTGAAATTCTAAGCTTTATATATAATATGCATAATTATATATAAGTATTATGTATGGTGATATATACCATTGGGGGTGTGCTGTTATATGGAAATAAAGTTTTGCTTTGCTTGATTTCAATTGTGTACTCAGGAACCTACTAATAATTTTTAGTATTGTACCCTTGATATTTGCATTATCTATTATTTTTCAATGATAATCATTTTCTTATTTGTTACTTTTCTTTGAATGATATTAAGAACTTACATTTAGAGAAATACTTCTATACAATAAATATACCTTATTTTTGATAAATGGGTCCATGATTTACTTGTTCAACCTTTTAACAATAAAAATCATATTATTTGAGTTTTGCTGTTATTCTTTATAAGCACTACAATGATGACATTTATTTTTCCTAAAAGTCTTGAAGTACTTCTACACAATGGATTGCTATGCAGCTCTTAGGAAAATAAAATCATAAAATATGCTTATACATGGATGGATATGGAGAGTATTAGCTGCCTAAAATAAGTCAGAAGGAGACAGAATAAACATAGAATAATCTCACTCATTGTGAGATATAAGAATAACAAAAGATAATATTATAGTCATATCCAGGGACAATAGAGATGAGGGCCGGAAGAGTCCACTATGAAAATATATTTGGAACTCAACTCCAGACAAGAAGTGTGTTCTGAAAAAAGATAAAGTGTTATACATGTCACTGCTCATTAACAATAGTTCAAATCACATTGTCAAAATAAAATAGAGAAAGAGACACAAAGAGAGAAAGAGAGAAGAAAATACAGGCAGGGTTGGTAGCATAGAAACTGGGGGCATTGTTAGCAAGAAAAATGCACTGGTGAAGGGTAGTGTACATTTCTGACCGAAATGAAATCATGAACAATATTTTGTCCATGGTGCTTAAATAAGTCATTATAAAAATAAATTCTTGAAGTTTCATTCTTATAATTTTATCACACTTGTGTTAAACACTGTTTAAGTAGTTTAAGCAGAATTTATTCAATGCTTTAACTATAGTGATATTAGAGGTATTTTCATTATAAAAATCAAATATTAAAAAGAAATAAGACTATTAGAGAAATAACACATTCAGTATTGAGATCTATAGTACTTAATTAGTAGAGAATATTACTTTCATCTTTATAAGAAAAGCCTTAGGAAAGAGTGTTTCAATAGTTGTCTATATTCAATAAAAATGTGAAATATTTTTCTATTTTATTCGTTGTGTCAACACAACCTTGTCAGGGACACCACTTATTTATGAGCCACATTGTCACATCAAACAAGATACTTTGAATGAAGAAAAGTGAAATTTTGTTATATATATATATATATATAATGTTATATATATATATATATGTATATATATATATATATAATGGAGGTGTTATTCACATGGTCATGTTGTTTAAGGAGCAAGTAGAAATTCATAGCATTCTATCTCCCATTACAAAACATAAAAGTACAAGTAATTGCTTTATTACAAGTATTAACAGGCAAGTTTCTTAGACTTTCTCTGTTAAAGGTCAAAATATATGTCTACTATTGTAAACTGAAATGGGAGCAAGAAAGTCTCTTGTACAGAAAATGAACAATAATTGTACAACTAAGATAACGAATTTCTAAAAGGCGATTTCAGTAAGCTAAGCATAATAGCTATATGAATAAACTTGTGCAATATAAGTTTAATATTAGCAAGATAGCAACAAAAATTACCAGTAAAATTCCATATCACTTATGTAATAGTTCAGAACATTAAGAGAAGCTGAGGGTTCTAAGTTGATTACAAGAATAAAGTTTGGACCCTGTGCAATATACAAGGTCTGTAATGCTTACTAGCAAGCAACTCATTTGAGTTGGATCCTTGACATCATATAGACCTCTATACCCACCAGGAGTAATTAATGAGTTCCAAGCTAGGAGTAATCTCTGAGCATTGTTGGGCCTGGTTTGAAGGAAAATACAATTATGAGCAATAAAAGGCATACTTCTGTGTTATTAATTTAAATGAATAAGTCACAAATAATTTCATGTCTCAAAATAAATGCCAATGTACTTCCTATACGTCATGTGGATTTCAACTTATCCAGGTTCTACTAATGATGTTGTACGTTTTATTTGTTTGCTTGAGTCTGGTATTATTGAGCTTTGGAAACTGTAGAAATTGTTTACTCATTCTAGATGCATGCCTTGATTATATTCTTGTTTGATAAGCATGATCTCTAAAGTAATATTTCAATAGTCGAATTTGCTTTGACCAGATTATCAAAATATATTTCAAATGTTGGGCTTGTCTGATTAAGATCATCTCAAAGAACTTCTCTTTTTTTTTTTTTTTTTTTGGTTTTTGGGTCATACCCGGCAGTGCTCAGGGGTTACTCCTGGCTCCATGCTCAGAAATTGATCCTGGTAGGCACGGGGGACCATATGGGGCACCAGGATTCGAACCGATGACCTTTTGCATGAAAGGCAAACGCCTTATCTCCATGCTATCTCCCGGGCCCCAAAGAACTTCTTATAGAAGTATTTAAATTTGGGAGTAGAGATTGGAGACAATTTGAATTTGAGTTAATTATGGGAATTATGAGTTAATTATGGGGGTCCAAAAACACTCAGAAAAGAATAAAACCTGAGCATAATAGGTAGGGCCCAATTTAACCTACACACCTAATTACTTTGAAAAAAAATAAATTAAAAGTAAAGCAAGAATAAAGAATTGAGATTACAAAACTCAGAGATAATGTTGAACTGTGTAACGACACTGAGAATAAATGAATATGATTGTAAAAGACACAGGAATGGGTGAGTAAAAGGACATCAAATGAAATACTATATAAGTCAGGAAACTAAGATTTTTATTTTTACCTGTACACTTTAAGTGGACATGGCTATTTCCTACATTTTTATTTGTTTAATAGACTTTTCTTCTCTTTAATTTTCTCTCTTTACTATTTAGGGAGGCATAGACAGCGTAAATGATACTAAAACAAAGGTTAGAATATTACTAATGATCAATGGAAAAAAGATATAATTTAGAATAAATAAAATCAGAAATATATTGATTCCTTTGGGTCTTCCTCAATGTCTTATAGATATATGCATTTTCAAACATCACTTGTTTAGAGATTCATTGACTGAAATAAGACTACAGAACTATCTCACTTCTTGTTTTAAAACAGTAAATTGAGGCAAAATATTTTCAAACACCTAATATCATTAAAGGGTAATGTATTAAAATAACAAACCCAAAGTATATGGACATTGGTCTGATAAATAAAGCAGCATGATAAAAAATAAATACATAAATCTAGGTAGAAGGAAAACAAAATGGTGAATGACGCATTGGTTTTTACCTAAAACAAGTAGAATGACAAACTATATGCATAAATAAGATGTAGCTTGAGTGGCAAAAAGGATAAAATTGAGTGTTGAAGCATTATTTTGAATAATTATTACTTTGCAAAATAATATCAAGGGTTACTAACTCAATAATAATTATGTTTTATTGTTTTTATAAAAGTAAAAAATAAGATAGCTTATGAACATTTTGGAGTAAACTAAATACATTGATTATATTCTTTCATTAATATTTTTAAATAGAATTTTTTTTTCTTTTTGGTTTTTGGTTTTTGGGTCACACCCGGCAGTGCTCAGGGGTTACTCCTGGCTCCATGCTCAGAAATTGATCCTGGCAGGCACGGGGGACCATATGGGGCACCGGGATTCGAACCAATGACCTTTTGCATGAAAGGTAAACGCCTTACCTTCATGCTATCTCCCAGGCCCAAATAGAATTTTTTTTTGAAAATCTAATGATGCTCGGGGCTCACTCCAGGCTCTGTGCTTAAGAAAGAATTACTCCTTTTGGTGCTTAAGGAACAATACTTGATGATTCTGATCACATGCAAGTGAGCCATGTTCAAGATAAGTACCCAATCTGCGATACTACTTTCAAGTCTTTGACCCTTTCTTTAAGCACATGAGACTGTGTTTTCAAAAATGTTATGAGAAAATTTCAAATATTTTGGAGTTAACTTAACTGAAGAAAAAGGACCTATAAAAAGAAAAATACAAAACCCCGTTTCAAGAAATAAAAGAGGACACACGAAAATAGAGACACATACACTGCTCATGAGTTGGCAGGATTAACATCATTAAAACGGCAATACTCCCAAAGCATTGTACAGATTTAATGTAGCCCCTCTAAGGATATCCATTACAATCTTCAAAGAAGTGGAACAAACACTCCTTAAATTCATTTGGAACCATAGACACGCACGAATAGCTAGAGCAACCCTTGTGAAAAAGAGTATGGGAGGCATAACTTTATCAAACTTGAAATTGTATTACAAAGTAATAGTCATTAAAACAGCTTGGTACTTGAATAAAGACAGACCCACAGATCAGTGGAATAGACTTGAGTATTCAGATAATGTGCCCCGATATACAATTGATCTTTGATAAAGGGTAATAAATGCAAAATGGAGCAAGGAAAGCCTTTTTAACAAAAAGTGGTGTTGGAACAACTGGTCAGTCGCTTGCAGAAGAGCAAACTGAGACATCCAACTAACTAACACCATGCACAAAGATCAAATCCAAATGAATTAAAGACCTCGATATCAAAATGGTTCAATAAAACAATAAGGTTTATTGAACAACAGTAGGTAAAACACTCCATAATATTGAGACTAAAGGCATCTTCAAGTCAGAAATAGCATTCTCCATACAAGTGGAAACAGAGATAAAAAGATGGGACTATATTAAGCTACAAAGCTTGTGCACCTCAAAGGAAATAGTGCCTAGGATACAAAAGCAACCCACATATTGGGAGAAACTATACACCCAATACCTGTCAGACAAGGAGCTAGTATAAGTGACTGACAGAACTTAACAAGGAAAAAAAAAAAACATCTAACCTTATCAAAAATGGGAAGAAAAAATGGTAAGACAATTTCTCAAAGATGAAATGCAAAAAAATTTTCCACATGACTATCAGGGAGATGCAAATCAAAACAACTATGAAGTACCATCAAACACCACAGAGACTTGCACACATCACAAAAAAAAAATGAACAATCTGTGCTGGTCGCATGTGGGGAGAAAGGAACTCTCATTAACTGTTGGTAGGGATGTTGTCCAGTTCAGTTCTTATGGGAAACAATATGGAGATTCCTCAAAAAACTGAAAATTGAAGTCCCATATGATCCAACTATACTACTCCTAGAGAAATACCCTAGGAACAGGGTAATACAAATTTTGCAATACAAAAATGCCTTCTGCACACCTATATTCATTGCAGCACTATTTAAAATAACCAGACTCTGGAAACAACCAAGATGACCTTCAACAGATGAATGGCTAAAGAAATTGCGGTACATATACACAATGTTATATTATGCAACTGTCAAGACATGTGAATTCATGAAATTTTCCTATACATGGGTGGACATGGGAATTATTATCCTGAGAGAAATAAATTAGAGGGAGTGAGAGAAACACAGAATAGTCTCACTTATCTATGGATTTTAAGAAAAATAAAAGACATTATTGAAGAAATGTCAGAGATGAGGGCCAGAGGAACTAACCATTCACGATATAAAGCTCATCTCAAGGAGGGGTGAGTGCAGTTAGAGAAATAATACACTAACATCTACCATGACAATGTTAATGGGTGAGAGAAGTAGAATGCCTGTCTCCACAGGCAGGGGTGTGGTGGAAGAAAATGAGGTACATTGTTGCAGTGGTGAAGGGGGGTGTTTTATTTGTGACTGAAACCCAACTACAGTAATCACAGTGTTTAATTAAAGATATAATTAAAAACTTATGAGAAGCAGGTTTAATAATTCTAAAATCATTCATTTAAAGAGTTGGACAAAATACCACATAAGAAAGTATACTTTTTCCAATTTTGATTAGTATGAATACATTATTCTGATTATTTTGAATATATATAAAATCTATTTTTACTCTTAAATAAATAGAATTAACCTAAATTCTTTACTCCAAAATCAATAGATAATTAAAGTTGAACATGTTTATTGTATTAATTTTTAGAAGTATACAAAAATAGTGGGGCTAAGATAGATGAGCTAGAAGGCAGAGCTAAGAATGTTTGAAAGTAGTTAGTATGTCTTTGGGTTATAATCACTAATCTCAGGCATACTGTCCTCTTTGTAGTGAACTACACTATTTTATATGGATCTCTAAATTAGTTTTTCACAAAAATATTTGTGTACTTTTAATTATTTCTTTAATTTCTGAAAAAGAAAAATATCATCCCTATTTTCTTGATACTTATTCCACAGTTTATTGTCATTAATGAGAGGTGTTTATCTGTGATCAACAGGAACTAAATTAAGAGAAAGTTAAAAATTATATTCAATTCTCAAATGTCTGAAGATGTTATTGATGCAACAACTGAATAGAACTCTAATTTTCATTTTCTTGAGATGCATTGTGTTGATTTTATGTTGAAAGGTATGAAACAAAATAATATTTTAATTGTCACTATCTTCTTACTATCCCTTTATATTTTTACAGCTTCACATTCAGAAAAACAAATACCATTACAGTGTTAAGCTAAGACATTATATATATATATGTATATATATATATATATCCATTCTTTGCTTTCTTTCTAGTAACAACTATTGGAATACTATGTAATGACAAATTCTATAGGTGAAAGAAATTAAAACTTGCACCATAAATTTTAAGTGGTAAACTTTTATTTATATCTCATGGTTATTTATTAGTAAACATTTGCTAGCTTGGGACATACACATTATGAAAGACAGTAGTGTTATTCTATAGATGACAAAGGAAAAGATCAACTAACAAACAAAATAGAAACTGCTAATAATGCTATACTATGAGAGAATAAATTACATTGTGCATCAAATAAGGTCATTGGTTTATTGTTTAGATCAGATTGCTGATCTCAGAAAAAGAAAAACAACTCTTAGTAGAACTAAATTAACAGACATAGAAGTATGCATCTTACTTTTAGCTTGAAGCAGTTAATTGTGGCTAAGCATTTTTAAACTCATGGTATCAGTAAGAAGAATGTGTTAAAAATAACACATTTTAAAATCGGTTTGCCTTTTGTGTGAAAGACAAATTGTGATTAATAGAGATATGTCTAAAATGAGAAATAAGATGCAGTAAAAGTAAACTTTAAATTCTATAAACGAAAGGCTATATATACCAAGCTGTGCATGCTTGGAATGCAGAAAGTCAGACTTTGATCCTTACATGCTCACAGCCATCCAAGTTCCCCTGAGAGCAATCTTTGAGTACAGAGTAGGGTGCCTTTCCAGCACTTGAGATTAGTTCAACAAGACACACTCTCAGACCCCCTACTGATAAAATATGTAAATTGGCTGTATCAGTCATCAAGATAGTTGTGAGAAAATATTAGATACTGAGTGTTGTGGAAAATAACCACTGATTTCCAACAGTGCCATATACTTTAGAATTCTATGAGAATGCACTCCCAATTTTTTTCTTGAACGAAATTTCTTAGTGTTCTGTCTTTCTTATTCTTCTAGGCAAAATGTTTGTTCCTTTCTCTACATCACTGTAGGATAGTGAAGGAAAAAATAGCTTATGTTGGACTGTTTCCATCAGTAAGCTTACTTGTTGTTCACTATTCTTAGAAAGAAAAATGTCCAATTTTGTAATTATCTAAAGATTAATAGATTATGACCAGTGAGTAGGACCACATTCTATTGCCCACTATGATTCACCAACATTTTTACATTTTAATATTATTTAATATTAAATCAATCAATTAATTAATCTTAAATATCATTTAATATTATTCGACTTTAATACTATTCCAGCTCATGACTCATTTTTTCTCTGGAAAGAGAAAGACTTCTAAGAGGAAGAGAATTTTCACTTGGAGATAGAGAAATGATTCTCCTGAACTTGTCTTTAAGACAGCCATTGAGATACTTTTCTTTCCTCAGACCTCTGTGTCAACAGGCAATGAAGCAAGTTACCAGCACTTTGCTGTCTGGATGATTGATTATTACTGTCAAGGTGAAATGGGACTGTTGTTCCAAAGTATAGATAGAGAGAACAGGTTTGGAAAACTGGAGATCCCTAAGAGGTTATATAGCAATACCAAGGTTTAGGATTAAAATTAAATGAAGAATAAAATAATCAAACAGTTTTTGTACTAATAAAAAAACTTAAATATAAATGGACATAATTTTTAAATTATATTGTTCTGTAACATTTTTGTTTATATATTTTTTCATGTTTGGCATTGGAGCTGGGTCAGCCACATGAATACATGCTGTACCATCTCACTAGACCTGGTGAAAATTTTTAAATAAATTAAACCATTTTTCCACAAAGAAATAAAATCTAAAATTTGCAAAATGCAGCCAATAATGTCATTCTATTTTAATTTTCTGTGATTATATATAGGTTATTTACATGGAAAATAATACTGAAATATAGGCAAATAGGAATCAGAATAGATGCACATAATTCGTAGAGATCACAATTAGTTTTGAAGTCAATCTATTGAATTAAATATTACTAATATTCAGCAGTGTTTGGAAAGTCTCATGACTTCCATTTTTATTTTATATACATAATTAATATGAATTAGTTAATGTTAAATTCAATAATTGTTTAAAAATCATGAGTTCTGGTACTTAGTTCTAAGGAAAAACACCTGACCTTGAGAGTTTGAAAGTTGAATGTAGAGTAAGTAGTGAAAGAGTTTTACTGAAAGACAATAGGTGTAAAATACAGAGAGGTAAATTTTAGCAGACTCTATCACAAGAGTGCAAAATATATCTGATATATTGTTGGATGAATTCAACATAGAGCCTAACAGGTCACATCATTTAGATAAAATTACGGGAACATTACCCATGAAAACAGATTAACTTTGTTGAAAATACTGAGGCATCTAGTTTGATAACCATGATGGTGGGAGTGCAGACTAGTCCAGCCCCTATGGAAAACAAAATGGATATTCCTCAAAAATTCAGAGTTCTATTGCTTTTATGAAAGCATCTAGATAGAGGTGACCATTACATACACTTATAATTTTGGTTACCTCAATGTTAAGACTTCTTCACAGATTAAATATAAATTGACTCAATCAATATATATTTTATTGGCAAGTCTGAAATTTCTAACAAATTTTAACAGGTAATTAGCTAATAGAAAACATCCTTTTTAGGTCTTTCTATAACTTAATGATTGTGAAAACAATCATAGTTAAAACAGTCACATTACAGGTTGTGCTCTAATTAGGTTCAATAAAATTAGAAATAATAATAATCATTGTTTGAGATTAACTTTCATCATACAATTGTAAATCATGAAGTAGCATGGTACTTGGGAGATTCTAAAGTTCGAGGGATAGACCTCTAAATTTTCAAATATGCTGTTAAAAACTATGGTTAAATGTTAACACATTTTTAATAATACACCGACAAACTTTAGTTCTAGAAATATATGGAGATTTGGAAAGATTTATTTTAAGACCAATTAAAAAATGTCTTGGGGCCAGAGAGATAGCATGGAGGTAAGTCAATTGCCTTGCATGCAGAAGGATGGTGGTTCGAATCCCGGCATCCAATATGGTCCCCTCGAGCCTGCCAGGGATGATTTCTGAACGTGGAGCCAAGAGTGGCCCCTGAGAGCTTCTGGGAGTGACCCAAAACAAACAAACAAACAAAAGAAAAACAAAATTCTAAAAAGCTTTAGGACAAAATAGGCAACAATGACTTCCAGAGATTGTTCTCATAGTGTCTTGATTTAAGATACTTTGAAAGTGACACAAATGGGGTTCTGAAAAGCAGAAAGATATCCTGATCACAGTATTTCCTTTATAGCTTGTGAAATGTGAAGAAAATATGTTATCTAATATAAATTTCAGAAGAATTATATTTTTTATGGTCCACCAGGATCCACATGCAGTGTGGGAGCTAGGCAAAATCAGCAAGACAAGACAGACACTATACTTCCTCTACTGTCTCTGATACAAAACAAGTCACATATTTAATAATTTTAATAGCCACAATTAAAGTTTAAAAAGACAAAGTATTGATTATATATTACTGTATCTAATATATGAACATACTACCTTATTAATAACTGTTCAACAATGTACTTTTATGGGCTTAGTATGAAAGTCAACCACCATATTGGAAAGTACAGCCTCAAAATAAATTACCAAAAAAGTTTATCTATATATGATCATATATGCTAATCTATGCAAAAACCCCAACACTTTATCACATTTTCTAGTGTTTTCACTATTTATATTTTATTCATATATCTATATCTATATCTATCTTTCAACACCTATATTTATGGCCATTTAATTAAAATATTTGTTTAATGGAATCCAAATTTGTATGTGTCTATGGATATTAAAGTGGTTTTCCTCCTGGAAATTTATCTTTACTTTTTTTTGCAGAATTTTTATTTTAGTTTTATTTTAATTTTAATTTTTTTTTGGTGTTTTGGGCCACACCTGGTGATGCGCAGGGGTTATTCCTGGCTATGTGCTGAGAAATCGCTCCTGGCTTGGGGGACCATATGGACTCCAGGGGATCAAACCATGGTTAGTCCTAGGTTAGTGCTGGCAAGGGAGATGCCTTTCTATTTGCACCACCACTCCAGCCCCTGTTTGCAGTTTTTAAAAAGAAAACAAAATTTCAAAATTTTTCGATTACCCTACATTTCCAAACAATTTTTATCAATATAGTATAACATAATGTACCTTAATCCATCTGGGATTTAGCAAAACATTTCTTCAATTAAAATATTTGTTCCTGTATAACTCTATCTATTCATTTATTTTCATCTTACTCTTCCAAAATAAAAGTGAGTCCTATAAAAGTGACTATATTGTGGTCACTTTTTTCACTTGGTGGGCACTACTCTTTTGCTGTGATCTCTAAGACTAGTAAATTAGGAAAATTCCTCACTTTATTAAAATTCTATTAAATGCTTGACAAAATGGAATTTATGTTTGAGAACATCCTCAACAGCCTCCAAATGGTTTCACTTGGGAATCTCAATGAACTGCCAAACTGGGATGAAAACTCTCTCTTTAGAATGGTGATGGGCAGATTCCCTTCTCTTCCAGCATTTCCTGGCAAGTACCATATCTGACCTTCTTTGTCTTGTAAATGGAACTAGCTTCACAGTTCCTGGAGCATATGGTCTCATATGCAACAGTGCAACATATATGATGTAAAGCAACACCTCCTCCAAATTTTACAGCACTAACAGCCCTGTTTTAAAACCACTGCAAATTTGATGAGAATGTTGCCTAGAAGACCATTAAGATTATTGAACACGAATAAAAAAACAGAAGACTCAACCTGTATCAACTAACTCCGTGAATTCCTTTTGTTTTGTTTGTTTGTTTTTTTTTTTTTTGCTTTGCTTTTTGTGTGTGAATTTGTGTGTCTTTTGTGTGTTTGTTTTGGCGACACTTGGCAATGCTCAGGTTTCTTGAACACCCTAGGAATAACTACTGAATTGGGAGTCAACCATGAGAACTTCATGGATGTAGGCCTGTCCTCCCCTAAAGAAAAGTAATCTCCAAGACTTAATAATGAGGATATCAGAAATAACCATCAAAGAACAAAGGTGTTTTCTCCAACCACATATAAGTCTTTTGTGATTCCTCACCATTCACACATTCATATCTGAGTATCTTTGTTTTCTTTTCTTTTTTTTGGGGAGTGCGGGGCAAATCCGGCTACACTCCTGGTTCTGCATTCCGAAATCATTCCTGTCAGGCTTGGGACACCATATGGGATGTCCAGAACAGAACCTGTGTCAGTCCTGTGTCAGCCATGTACATGGCAAACTCCCTGTGGCTATGCCATCTCTCAGGCTCCACATCTGATTATCTCTACAAATCAATTCTGAATTTGAATCAGTTTGTTTTGAATTTAATTTATTGTTTATTTGTTGCAAAAAGAAGGTCACGTTACATTATCTGTGGTTCAGGTTATTCCTGAGTGATACCTATAAGAAAATTAAATTTGAGGAGCTAGCAAGACATTACAACTAATACCATGCTTGCCTTACACACTGCCAACTCAGTTTATATCCCTGACACTATAAAGGTCCCCTGAGCCTGTTAAGGGTTATCTTTGAGGGCAGATACAGGAGCATGCCATGCAAAAAGCTGTAAATGGTGTAAAAAAAAAGGGGGGTGGTGGTGGCAAACAATGAACATAAAAGAATTGAACTCTAGAATTTTTATAAAACATATTCCATTTTCTTTAAAATTGCTATTGGGTAAAGGCACCAACACAAACTTTCTTTAATCACCAATCTCTTTAGCTGCTTTTCTCTAATTTAAAATTTTTACGAAATCAGAAAGAAATGGCTTTGTCTATACTTAAGTATCTGTCAAAGTGAAATATATAAAACACAGAGGGCAATTTATATTTTTAAGAATCAGCAACATTTATAATTTAAAAGCTATTTGTCTGAAAGCACACTGAAAATGCCAAAAAGGAAACAGTGCAATAATGAAAGATGTTTGATTCAAATGCAAATAAGCCCTCTTAGTTTTACTATCTAGAAAATGGAACGATTTAAAAAAGCCCTGACTCATAAAAATTCAGAAGTTAAATGATTAATTCAGTCACATTTTCTCTCACATCATTTAGACAAAGAAGTCAATTAAGTGGAACATTAAAAGCTGATGAATCAAGCAGTGGCATAAAATGGCAATTATAAAATGATCAGTTAATGAAGTAAAATGACAAAGGAGAAGTCAACAAATGACAGTAACTGAACCAGTGCATTAATGAAAAGTGACATTGAGGAATAGAAATGCCAGACTAAAACAGCTATAATGACTGAAAATATGTTGGATAGATTCATACAGATAATTGACTAAAATGCTCCAGTGCTTAGATACCTTTCTAGTGTTGATTTGATATTGTTATGAAAAATAATCTCAGAGTTATCTGCTTCAAATATGACCTCCACATAAATACCATCGCATTTTTAATTCTGTTCTATGAACACCATGCACTAGATCTTTGCATTTAAACAGTTATGCTTATATCTTTAGTATAAAATATGTTAGCTTATATATTTATTATAAAATATATAATGCATAAATATAAGATTCAATATAGATAAACGCTAACATGTGCATGCATTAGTAAACCTTTTCTCATATTTCTTCTTTCCAGGTCTAAAGGAGTTGAAGAATTTTTGAGCAACACCAGAAGACTCATGTAACAAAAAAGAGATGGAGAATTGCCAGGTTAAATGGGGAAAGGTGGATCATTATTGAAATAATTAGTTCCCAATATTTCTTTTTTTACAAGACTTACTATGTACAGGTGTCAGAGAACAACACTCAAGTAGACTTCATTAAAGACATATGAGTCCACTGGTAGCAGAGCTAGTAGAAGATAGACAAAGAAAAGCAAATATATATACAGAGTAAACAATATCTTGGTGAATAACGTTGCTGGAATTGATTCTCACAGTTACTTCCCTTCTAAAATATAATGTAATTCATTTAAAAATTGGATGAGAAATTGTTTATCTAAATTTCTGGGGTGATTTGGAGAATATTACTAATAATTTTGTAAGATATGCGCAAAGTAATGATCTGTAAAGTGATGCAAAGCGATGTGCTTATTATGTTTTTATTACACCCCTATTCATTTATGAAACTTAGCTCCTAATAAGGCTTGACTGTGGGTACTCTACTAGTAACAATTCTCCTATAAAGATGTTCATGAAGCATTAAGTGTCATCACCAAAACACATAGTGCTATTGCCCTTTAAAAATAAATCTAACATGGGCCTGGAAGGTAATGTAGTGTTATGGCATTTGCCTACCTAAGTTTGGATCTCTAGCCATACAGGGAATACTGAAAACTATTAAGTGTCTCTGCACAGACCCTAGAGCAGTGCTGAGCAGGTCTCCAACCCTCCCAGAAAAGTGATATGGCATGGATAATTATAGCCATGAGAGTGAAAAGGAACAGTTGATCTTTGGACTCTGCATTGAAAGGTTGGGAAAGACCAGATCAATCCTTGGCTCTCTTGATCTCTAGAGAGGATCTCCAAATAAAAATAAGAACAGAATGTGAGCACAACAAAGTACAAGCTATACATGCTACAGATCCATGTTTAATCTGTAGAACTGAAAAGCCAACAACACTGACAGAAGGAACTTCCAAATGCTGAACAAAGAGAAGACTCTTGTAGTTTGTCTTGTATTTCATCCTCCACCAAAAATTAAAATTGAAATAACTTAGAATTCACTATCTCCTCCATAGTAAAGCAGTCCTCTCAAATCAACATGTTATATCATATCGGGGCCCAATCTGTTTTTACCTGACCTCTATAATCATGAGGAAAACATTTTATTTTTTGAGCTGCTTTAACTCTGCTATTTTTAATGGTAAACCAAACTATTTTAGACATATAATCTTTAAACCCTTCTACCATAGACTTAGAATTAAAACCTGAAACTGCAAAAGGGCATGGAAAGTTATCTAGATGACCTTGAATAGGGCAATATTTTTGTAGAATACTATAGATATGATCCTCAGAAACAATAAGGGGTAAGACATAATCTCATTAAAAGTTCCTACCTCTGTTCCAAAAAAAAATAATGTGAAGGTAATGAGAAGACAAACCACAGAATGGCAAAAAAATATTTGTCAAAAGGCCCTTTTGTTGAATGATTGCTATCCAAACTAATGAAGTGCTTTTTTTAGTCAGTGATAAGCAGACAAGCACATATATATTTTTCTCCAATGGACCAAAGAACTTAACAGACACCATAGGAAAAAAATATAAAAGTTATATGTATGACACCGGCTTGTATAGATATTGGTTTGTTTTTTTTTTTTTTTTTTTGGTTTTTGGGCCACACCCGGTGACAATCAGGGGTTACTCCTAGCTATTCGCTCAGAAGTCGCTCCTGGCAGGCACGGGGGACCATATGGGGAACCGGGGGATCGAACCGCAGTCCGTCCTAGGTTAGCGCAGGCAAGGCAGGCACCTTACCTTCAGCGCCACCGTCCGGCCTCCAAGATACCCAAGATATTCCATATTTATCACCAGAGACATTTTACTTAAAAAGTGGCACCACAGCACACTTATTAGAATACTCCTAGATATCAGAAATATAAAAAATATTAAGTTCTGGGGCCAGAGCAATAGATAGTACAGCAGGTAGGGTATTTATTTACTTTGCACAAGACCAACCCAGGTTCAATCCCCAACATTCAATATGGTCCCCTTAGCCAGCCAAGAGAGATTTCTGAGAGCAGAGTCAGGAGTAACCCCTGAAAGTCACCAGGTGTAGCCCAGAAACAAACAAAAATTAAATTCTAGTAAGAATTTAGAAAGGTATTACTTGGTACTGGGGATAGAGCTCAGAAACAACATGGAGGCCTTGCATTTGTGAGCTTCTGATTGTGATCTTTAGAACAGACAAAGGAAAAAAAAAGTCAGGAAATGGAAACCATCACTAGTTGCTTGTGGTACTGCAACACAGAGCAACTGTTCTGTAAGTCTAGAGGTTTCCTAATGCAAATTAAACTACATGATTTATCAAATGTCCTATAAATATTCTACTTTGTATACCCAGGGAAGCTGAAAGATTATATTTAAACAAAACCTCCATTTGAAAATTAACTCATGTGTATTGATAATTCTCAAATTAGGATACACCAAATTGTCCTTAGGCATTTTAGTTGATAAATAAATTGTTATATTCTAACAATGGTACAGTACTTGCTGCAAAAAAGAAAAAAAGCTGGGGCCGAGTGGTAGCACGAGGTAAAGATTCTGCATTGCTTGTGATAAATTAGAATGGACCAAAGTTTGATTCCCCAGAGTCCCTTATGGTCTAGGACTTCTGAGCACATAGTCAGGAGTAGTCCCTGAACATCACTGGGTGTAGCCCAAAAACCAAAAAAAAAATTCAAATTATGATGAAGCATTGATAAACTTTAAAACTTTACCAAGTCAAAAATTATAGTCTGAGAAAGAAATGTCATATTAAATTGTAAACTATTTGACCTTTGGTCAAAAATAAAATTTTGAAGACCTTCAAAATAAATGTCAGAAAATTAAGGAGAGGGTTGAATATATAAAGTACAATGAGAATTTTCAAAAAGACATTGATATTTCTCAAAATAAAAGTAAAATATAACCCAGAGAATTTATATTAACCTAGAAAGTTATGTGCATAACTATGTTTGTTGCAGTACTATTTACAATAAAAATCCTCTGGAAACAACCCAAATGTTTAAGTTAGATGGCTGGTTAAAAACGTGTGGGATATATCTACTGTGGAATAATGTTCAGGTATAAAAAAGGTGAAATATTTTTAAATGTTGCTGATTGAGCTTGGTGTGTTAAATAAGATTAAGAGTAATAAAGTACATTACAAAAAGGAATGGCACAAAAATTTCTAAGGATGAAAAATCCCTTAGAATTTAGATACAACTAAAGTGGACAGTGAGGAAGGAAGAATTGGAAAAACATTGTGAAATAGTGGTGGAGAATTGTTGGCATTTTGCTGATGGTGACTTGTGTTAACCTTGTAAATTTGAAAACAAAAATGTGAACATATTTGTGACAAATTTAATTTGTCTATAATCAAGGTAAAATAAAAATTTATAAAGTTTGTTGCATATAATAGCAATTAGTAATCTGAAGTGCATGCCAAGGTAATTTTTCTAGTATAGCAAAAAATCTTTAAGTATGGGGTCAAAGCAATGACTTAGCTGGTGGGGTTTTTCTTATATGTGGTTGATCAGGGTACAATACCTGGCATCCTAATTGGTCCTCCAAGTTTGCAAAGAGTGAATTCTGAATGCAGAGCCAGGAGTAACTTTTGAGTGCCACTGGGTGTGGCCCAAAACAAAAAAAAAATCTTAAAATAATGGCTATAGGACTACATTTTGTATGTCCTATGGAAAAGGTTCCTTTGGAATTATGGTTTATTATTAAAATATGCAGGAGTACATTTTAATGATACTTATCCTATTAAAATATTTTTATTATTTTTAAACTTCAAAATTTTGTTGCATTAAATTTGTAGAAAACAGCATTTTTTCATAAATCATCCAAGATCTTCCAATTGTTATGGAGATATGTATTAGTCTATATAGTTTATCTGTACATATACTTTTATCATTGGATAGAACATCACATAAAACATGCTTCTTGATATTTAGCCAATCTGAGGAATCATACAAATTTAAATATGGATGATTAGTTTAAACAATACAATTTTAAAAACTCAATTTGCTTAATAGTCTGATTTTTTCCTGTTGCACATATCCCTTGATTAGAACATAGTGTCCATCTTTGTCGCTTACCACTTTTCTGAGTATAAAGTTGGTGTCATAAGATATTAATATGGTCACCCCAGCTTTTGTGAGGGTGTTGCTTGCTTGCATGATTTTCCTCCAGCCTTTGATTTTAAGTATGTTTGGTATGACTATTCAGAAGTGTTTCTTGTAGGCAGCAGAATGTTGGATTCATCTTTTTGACCCACTTTGCCACTCTGTGTCTTTTAATTGATGAATTTAGTCCATTGACATTGAGGGAGATGATTGTCATAGGATTTAATGTCATCTTTGTAGATAAGTTTGTTGTGTTTGTTGGTCTCTCTTGTCTTAGAGTAGAACTGTCAGTTTTTCCTTTAAGGGCTGATTTATCATCTGTGAAATTTCTGAGCTGTTGTTTATCCATGAAGCCATGTATTCTTCCTTCAAACCTGAACGTGAGTTGGGCTGGGTTCAGTATTCTAGGTGAGGCATTCATTTCATTCAGTTGTGTCACAATATCCCACCACTGTCTTCTGGCCTTGAGAGTTTCTTGTAACATGTCTGCTGCAAGTCTTAGGGATGCTCCTTTGAATGCAATTTCCCTTTTTGATCTTGCTGCATTCAGCATTCTATCTCTATCTGTGGGATTTGTCATTGTAATGAGGATGTGTCTTGGGGTGTTTTTCTTTGGGTCTCTTTTAGCTGGTATTCATCGGGCATGCAGGATTTGATTGCATGTAGTCTTTAACTCTGGGAGTACATCTTTGGTGATGTCTTTGACAGTTGATTCTTCTTGGAGATCTCCTACCTGGGTCTCTGGGACTCCAATGATTCTTATGTTGTTTCTGTTGAGTTTATCAGAGATTTCTATTTTCATCTGTTCGCATTCCTTGAGTTCTTTACATGACTAAAACCTAATCACAATTATATATGTAATTATGAGGTTTAAATAAAGAAAAAAGTTTAAAAAATAGAAAAAAAAGAAAGATGAAAGACATTCTTGCAATAATAATTTTCAGACACAAAAGAGAGAAGGGCTGGAAGTTACAGCTCACCTCATGAAGCTCACAACAAACAGGGATGAATTTAGTTAGAGAAATAACTACATTTTGAACTATCCTAATAATGAGAAATTATGAGGGAAATAAAAAGCCTGTCTAGAGTACAGGTGGGGGTTGGGTGGGGAGGAGGGAGATTCGGGACATTGGTGATGGGAATGTTGCACTGATGATGAGTGGTGTTCTTTACGTGACTGAAACCCAAACACAATCATGTATGTAATCAAGGTGCTTAAATAAATATATATACATATAAAAATAAAAAAGCTCAAAAACATAGCACAAAAAATTGGTGGTGTTCAGAGTGAACATGCTCTCATATATTCAAACTGTTATTTTTTCAAAAATATTTTTAGATTTTAAAGTGATAGTAAATATATCCAAATTTCAATAAACTGAGTAGGATAAAACACAATGTTTTGTTTTGTATTTAAATGACTATATCACCATTTATATAAAGCAAAGGTAAGCACTTTTGCTTTATCCTTTTGTAAAGATACTTGATTTTAGTTTTGATATAATTATATTATCTGTGCTTTTATTCTTTAAAAAAACACTCAGTATACAGGAATTCACTCTGAGTAAATCCATTGTGACCTACTTCTAATTTTGGTTGGCACCGTTGCACAGTCAATGATCCAGAATAACTTTGGCAAAAATTATTTAGTGGAGAAGCCCCAAGATAGGTTACAAAGATTATTACAGAAGCGGATTCAAAATATTTAGCCTAGCAAAAACCACTGAATTACTTTTAGACTCACGGTGTCTGCATGATTATACAACCACTTTCGACATTCATTTCATGCAAGTTATTTTTCTTAGCCTCTACAGTCAAAAAGCACAGTTTGCAAAATATTGAAGAAAAAAGGCAAATAAAATAAAGAAGCCTATTGTGATGAATTTGTTTAAATGTGAAAGCAAGTAGTATACTCTGAACCTTTCTTTTATATAAAACTGCAAAGTTTCATTAAAATTAGCTACCTATGTATATTCAAATGCATAAATATATAAAATAAAATACAAGGCAAAGTATTGCTGGGGCAGCAATATTACACTGTACATAGGATACATTAGACCTGTGTCGATCCACTGACCATGTATGGTCACCCAAGCACATATAATAATTATCCTTATCACATACAACAATTATCCTGTGTATAGGCCCAAGAATAAGCACAGAAAAATGGTAGGCATGGTCCTAATGTCACTTCCTTAAACTTCCCAAATTAAAAACTAAAAAAATACAAAGCATCAGATAACTAGTAATATTCAAATGCTATTAGATTTTGTAATTTTATTGACAATTTCCAGAGGAACATTTTCCAATTCACTTATTTTTGATTGAAATAATTTTGAGGTTTAATATTGACTATTACATTTAAAATAATTTTTCATCGATATATGAAATAATTAAAGAAAACATAAAGAGTTACTCCAGAATATTTAATATACATAATCTATGCTGAGTGTATTATGAGAATTTTTTGAAGGGTTTTGAACCACATCTGACTGTGCTCACTTGATTTCATACTCAGAGATCACATATTATTCCTAACAGTGATGAAGAAATACATGTGGTACATAGAACTCCAGTCAATCAACCCATGTAAGTAAATTGTTTTACAAATTGTATTGTATCTCAGGCCCCACAAATCAAAATGTTGTAAAACGTATGCAATAATAAAGTATTTCAACGTTTTTTCTCTATTTTTCAAATTTGCAAGCAAGAGTAATTTTTAGTGATTGATTTTTCTCTTCAGTAAATATAATATTTAACATTTCTATTAAGAAGGAATAGTATGAGCTGATGTCATAATTCTCAAACTCTATTTTATTTTCAAAAGTTGTAAGACACTGGTAAATGAAAATATAGGTGATAAAAATAAAGGTGATGTTTATATCATATAAATATTTGATAATATTCACATGGGTATGTACAGTATAGCAAGATACAGCATTTTTCTTTGACATTTAAGACAAATATTAGTTTTGAAAACCATCTGGTGTTTGTCATCACTACACAATTTAAACAAAATGGCAAAAAATCTGTAATGAACAATAAACAAGAAGATTTTTCACTTCTAATCCTTGATAAATATGTTACTAAAGATACTACATTATTTAAGAGGATGATGCACACTTAAATATGAGATATATATATGGAATTTATATAATTTATAAGTTAAAATACATATTTAAGGTTAAAAAGGTCTAGAGTGATAACACATTAGATACAGTACTTACCTTCTATGTGAAAGACTGAATTTCAATTTTTGGCACCACATATGGCTCCTTTAGCACAATTATGCGCAAAAACTGAGCACTAACACAGGAATAATCACTGAGCATGGCTTGATTTGGCATAAGAAACAAAAACAAAATAGAAATAACGATGTTAAAGATTAGGTTAAAGAATAGTAAGAGCAGTGACAGAAATTCAAATTTTGTAGAAGTTTCAAGAAACTAAACTAAGAAAGTTAAGGAAAATGAAATATCTATAAAACAGGAATTTTTAAATAATATTTTTAATTCAAACACCTTGGTTACAAACATGATTGTGGTTATGTTTCAGTCATATAAGAGGACATTCCCATCACCAGTGCAACATTCCCACCACCAATGTCCCAAATATCCCTCCACCCCACCCTGCCCCCACCTACTCTAGACAGGCTTTCTATTTCCCTCATATAAACAGTAACTTTTATTAATAGAGTTTATTTATAAACTCTATATCTTTATAAGACAAAGAGTCTTCTTTCCAAAATAATAACACTTGGTGAACCCAAATAATACAGCCTCACTTGGCAATACAAATTTCTCTTATTTGTAGAATGAAGGCAAATAGTTTCTTCAATGTAAGTCTGTAGGGTGAGGGGAAATTAAAATGAGAATTACATTCCAAGGACTTTACAAGTTGCAGGATGTTAAATGAAAACATTATTGTGTGGTGGAGCAATAGCACAGTGGTAAGGCATTTGCCTTGATTGTGGACAATACAGGACTGACCCCGGTTCAAATCCCAGCACTCCATATGGTCCTCTGAGCCTGCCAGGAGTAACTTCTGAGCGAAGAGCCAGGAATAATCCCTGAGCACCACGTGTGTGACTCAAAAGAAAAATAATATATATATAATATTTCTATGATCTTTCAAAATATAAATGAATTGCCAAATAAGTAAAATTAAAATATTTTTATAAAAGGATTTCTATTTTCCACTTGATTTTATAATTTATATGTGTATATGTACATATACATTTACATATAGATGTACATATGTACTTGGAGATATCTCAAGTGGTAATCAATAGGCCCTGGAACCTCAACCAATAATTCTTGGCCTACAAGAGTTGCAACTAATTGTCAAGACCCAAGTATGCATTACTGCTGGGACTCTTTGAAGCAGAATGGACTCCCTGAACTCCCCAGCAATGATGGAGGCCTCGAGGGCTCAGTTATTTGATGTTTCGAAGACCAAGATATGGAAGTAGAGACCATTTACCACATGCAGGGATATGGGTTCATTATTATTTTTTTGGTTGCTTGTTTGTTTTTAGTTTTTGTGCCACAGCCGGCAGCGCTCAGGGGTTACTCCTGGTTCTGTGCTCAGAAATCACTCCTGGTAGACTAGGGACTATATGAGATGTCAGAGATCAAACATGAGTTTATCCCAGGGATTGGCTGCATGCAAGGCAAATCCCTATCGCTGTGCTATCATTCCAGTTCCATGGATGTGTCTTAAGCCTTGTAACAAATCTCTAGCCTTATAAAAAATATTTTCAAGCACTTCCTCAAAAGACATGTTGAAACTATAGTTCCCAGAGAGTAATATTAGTAACAAAATTGTTTTGGTTCTTATGACTAAGTACAGATATACTTCTATAAATATTAAATTTTGTCAAAAGCCCATTTTATGTTATAAAAAGGAGAGATACCTATTATAACTTCTGATTCAAGTAATGTTATTTAATTAATTATATTAATAGAATAATAGCTAATGTTACAAGTGAGAATATGAATCTCCAAATTATTAATAAATAGTAGAGCAAAGTATATTTATTTCCTTTGACACACCCATGAATCTCAGTGAACACTTTATGAATATTCATTAGCTAGATGATCCCCAAATAATACCTCTAAATAATGTATACAACTGACTTTGATATATTTTGCATTTTAAAAAGCAGAATGTATTCTGCTTGACTCATATACATGCTATGCCATTTATATAACTCATATGCTCCTTTTTCCCCAACTCTCTGCCAACCCATTAGAGAAAATATAGTCTTGCATCTATTAAGGTGTATGATCTTTGAAAATAATCTAAGAAACAACACCAACATCTGTTAATTTTTCTTATGCTTGCAGCCTATATCGGGCTCACACACCCTCATTTCCCAGAGGGTATCTTGAGGAGGCCTGAGTGTCATAGGAACAGTTGGTGCTTTGCTTTGAGATTGTTTTCCAAGTTCACAATCCTTATTAGAGAAAAAAGAGGCTTAGGAAGCAGATGTTCAGTTTAGTGGAAAGAATAGATAACAGATATACCCATAAATCAAAATGAATATTTACAAGAAAGAAAAGTAAACATTTCCTTCCATATTATCATATTTTAACATAATAGTATAATCAAATATTAAAATTTTAGTCAAAGAGCATCGCCTTATTTTATTTGTGTTGCAACCTAACAAAAATGACAGGATGTTAAGATCTCAAACTTTCTTTAAGGTATATGATAAGAAATTGTGCCCTTCTGAAATCTGAAAATGTTTTTTCAGGAGAGTGTATGTAACACTCTAATTTTTGGCCCTGTCCACAAACATTCCGTTCTGAAGTAAAATGGTAAGTGGCATATAATATAAATTCTCTTTGGAGATGAAAGATATGTAGCAAAACTGTTTAAAATACATGAACTATCTTTTATTTAAAATAAACATTTATATTATATTATTTAAAATATTATTATAATTATTTTAGAATAATTGCAATTATTTACAATATTTACTATTGCAATAGTTATTTGCAAAATATTACAAGAACTGAGAATAAATGATTGCTTATTTATTTTACATTTTAAGATAGAAAGAAGCATCTGCAGGGTCAAGCCTGGTTAATTGGGGCCTGGGGGGAGGGTGAGGGGGAGAAATTCCCTCTGCATCCAGAAACTACAGAGGCAGGGGCTGGCTGCACCCAGAAGACTCCATATGCCAGTTCTTCTGTTTCTCTTCAGCTAGTATGTTGGGGCTCTGGGAAGGACAGCTAGCCTTAGGCCCCCTGGGCTGAACACTTAGTCCAGGGGACTGAGATTCCCCCATGCCAGACGGGTCTTCAGGGCCACACCTGGTTAATCGGGCCCTTGGAGGAAGGTGGGGGATAAATTCCTCCCCTCTACATACTTGACCCATTCAGGAGTTCTTTTCTTATTAGTATTCATTTTCAAAAGCGCCAGGTCATATTTGCGTCCGCGGGACATATATACTTTTTAACAACACCCAGAAATATTCTTAATTCTCGACTGCTTCTAGGGAAAAAAGTGGAATTCCTTAGATTTGGAGGACAATATTCAAATAGGTCTCTAAAATCAGTGTATATGTAGTCGTGATTCCTATACAGTGGTCCTCTCTGACAGCCAAGCCTAATTCATAAACAATTCATCTATACAATGTATATAACTCCTCTGATATATTTCCTCTCTTCCACACAGAGCCCCTTCTTCTCCCTCATCTCTTAATCCAGGTTGGTTATCTTCCCCTTAATTAACCCTCTTTACCCTCAGCTCTTTAATTTGTTAGGCACCAAGACTGACCTCCTGCCTCAACAGATTCTGCCCTTTCACACACCCCTACAAAGCTCATTATTACTCCTTAACTCTCTCACCCCCAACCATCAGTACCCCACATTTACGCTTTTTAACTTCAGTACTACATAGTTCTAATCACAGACCAAAGTTGTGCATTGGATTTAACAACCCACAACTATTTCAAAAGACATAAAATGGACACAGGTCTTTTGAATATTTTATTTGTATTTTCTTTAACAGCTATAATTCTTTCTAAATATACTTTTACCTTGACGATTCTACCCACTTCTTATCTTGTCTTCTCTTTGTGAGCTATTCAATAGGAATTTTCATGGAAGAGTCCCTCACTTTAATGCTTATGAGTGAACCATGTCATGGGGATTGTCGGACTTCTTCTTATGGCCTCCATATGTGCTGATATCGACACATGGCATTGTTCCTTGTTTGCATAGGCACATTAAAATGGGAAAATACTATACATACAAATAAGTTCTTATCTAATAGAGGTTGGAACACACAAATCTCGTAGTGTAATGGAACCTTACACCCTGAACATTGATATAATGACCTGGCACAGGCCTCAGAAGAATGGGTATCCTCCATTCACCCCTGAACCAGGCAAGCTATCTTCGAAACATCCAAGGTTTTTTATAACAACATCTGGAAACAATCCTGTACCAGGGAAGACCCTACCATGGCTCTGACATCAACCTGCTCAAAAGAGACTTCCCTTAACACTAAGAAGACTTGACAACAACAACAACCTGCTCTACAGGGCAGGGTTCTCTGCATTGCCCTTTAAGTGTGAGGTGAAATGAGAGGATGCTCTGCACCATCCTGACTGCAATATAGGATATGCAGATTCCAGATTCTTTAATAAGAAACGTGATACCAATAACAGAGACTGTGTGAAAAATAAAAGTGTGTTGGCAACAGACAATGACCTGGATTGTACAAACTAGTTTGTCTGGAGCCTAGAGTTGGTCTTATGCCAGGAAACTTCAAGGGTAGGGTCTCCTTGTATTTAGACCAAGGCTTTTCTTTTCCATGTCCCTCATATTTTGGTGGGCCTTTGCAAACAATGATTGCCACTCTAACACCATTTTTACTGTGCTCTTTTGACTCTAATCCTTACGAAAAACAATGCACTTAAACTTTTGAGATTAACTTAAACTAATTGGCATGTGCATGGAAATGTAAAAACGTACTTTGCCTTCAATGTTTAAGGAGTTACATAAGTCTTATGTCTTTAGATTGTTTTGTGTGCTGCTAAGAAATATATGTACTACAATAAGGGACATGAGGGACAAAGTAATTGTACATGGTTGGTTCTGTTTTGTTTTTCTTAATGTTCTTTGGCTGAAAGTTCAAAGTTAAGATATCAGCAATGGGACTACTGAGAATTCTGTTTATGGGTGATTGTCCTTCCACCGTAACTTTACCTTGTCCTCTTTCTTTGCATCTTTGTTCTTATAATTAAAATTAAAAATTAAAAAAACATATAATGTAGCATAAGACTATATTTAATGTGATTATATTTTACTTTAAGCATACTTATTCAGACAAGAAATAGAACATTAACCTTGAATCTGTCAGTATTGAGTTTGATCCTGGGTTCTAAAATGTAAAAATTAATTACTTATATCTAACCATCTAAGAATTTAAATCTCCTGTGTTTATTTTAACTTTCTTATTTAACACAAAATTTATTACATAAAGCAACAATTAGTGCTGAAGATATTAGTTAATGTTACAAAATCATATCTTAATAAAATATTAATTATAAAATATGATTTTATGACTGATTGAAACACCTATAGATATAAATAGAAGACATAATATATTGCAATGTTTCAATCACCACCAGTTTGGAAAATACATGTTAAAATATATGTATTAATTGCTCATAGTTTTTTTTTCTAAAATTAATAAGCATTACTGACTTGCTACTCATCATTCATATATCTTAATTAAAACTAAGATTAACTATATAATATAGATATATAATTATACACAGATGACAATTGATACCTCAATAACTTTTTTGTTTGTTTGTTTTTTGAGCCATACACTTAGAAGCTCAGGGGTACTCCTGACTCTGCACTCAGAAATCACCCCTGGCTTTGGGGGAACCATATGAGGTCTCAGGGGATCAAACTAAAGTCTGTCCTAGGTTAACCACATGCAAGGCAAATGCCCTTCTGCTGTTCTATAGCTTAGGCCCTGATACCTCAATATCTTATACAAATAGAATATTCTGCTTTCAATAACATGAACAATTCATACTGTATCCTCTACTTACAAAAATTGCATGCGTATGTGGAAATGTTTTGTGCCTCTCACCTTCTTTATTATTTTTTTTTGCATAGGCACAGTAAGAATTGGGGAAGAAAAAAAGGAAATTCTCTTGGCCTAACAGATTCGGGGTTTCTCCGTCCTTGAAGCATAGTACCTTGGGAACAACTAGTAACTCCATACATGCTCATTACCACACCCCAAGGTCTTTTAATGGAAACATTCTGCTCAGTTGTATATGATAAAATTGATCTGTAGCTAGAGATCTTAGTTTTGCACAGGTCATAGGACAAAGTCTAGGATAGAGTTTTTCTTTATGATTCTAGAAGTTCTGTTCCATCATTATTGTTGTAATCAGTCCTCTATAATAAGTGGTCTTGGTTTTTGTTCAGATCCTAGGCTAAAACCTAGGATAGAGTCTTCATTATGGTTCCAGAAGTTCTGCTCAGTCTCAGCTGTCAAAAGTCGGACCTCTGGCATTAGAGATATTGATTTGTGTACAAGTCCTAGGATAAAGCCTAGGGTAAGGTCTTTCTTATTGGTCCCAGGAAATGTTCTAACCAGTCCTGGTGTCAAAGTCAGTCTTCTTTAGTTAGCGCTCTTGGTTTTTGCAAAGATCAAAAGATTACATGTCTTTTGATTTCATCTTACCATTAGGTGATGTGATAGGACCATCTGCTCTTAGATCAAGTTGTTGACCTTTCCTTATTGTCAGACTTTCATATCAAAACTGGCACAAATTGGTGCCAGAGTGGTATTAGGAATTTCTGGAGGAGTTTGGTTCCTGGTGTTGTTGCAAGGAACAATATCGGTTCTATGTCTGGAATCTGAGGTTCGGGGTTGGACG